>JAANSK020260684.1:0-12404 GCA_011763485.2 Isoetes engelmannii | reverse complement strand
CAGCACTATGGCTTGCAGAATTGATCCGCCATAGCTCCTTCAAATTGTTGTACTCTGTGTTCTTTCCGCAGTTTAATTTGCTGTAATCCTCAACTACTTAAAGGAAGATTATCTAACAGCTTGTTGCAGCATTTTCCCTTTGATAATCCTATGACCAAACCTAATCCAAATACATTGTATTCTTTCTAAGATCTTTTCTGCAATTTGGGTCATTTTATTTGATCTATTTTCGTACAATTTTTGAACCATTGTATGATTTGTTTTGGACCAAAACAATGGACGAACTTTAGGGTTTCTGACATTCGTAGTTGTCTCATTTGGCGGCAATCCCACCAAACTTCAGGCAATCTGTATAATTCAGGCAGAATCTCGACCGGTTGCTTTATCCCCGATTATAATTTCTGTGATATCTCACTCCACATCGGGAACTTCCACCCAGGCTTCAAGACTGCAATAGAATCCCAACAATGGTGTTAATTGCTTACCTATAGCTCTCTGACTCGTCCCGGTAGCAATTGATGGCGTAGTCGAGTCTGGGCCTTCTAGTAAAAGTGGAATGTCAACTAACGCATGGATATATTCTATTATATATGTCTTTAAAGTTCCATAAATAGGATTTTAAAATATGTCCGGTGGAAGAAAAAATTGGAAGATAAAACATGTATTTCAGCGCCTCAAGCTGTCAAGTTATAAGTAATCATAGAACTCTTTTATAGCTGGGTTTGATTCTTTTTAAAAAACTTCTGTATTGTACTGTAACCCTTGCAAAATGTTAGGGTCACATGCCCCGTCATTTTGTATGAACCCTAATTTTCAAAGATTCGCGCCACAGATGACATGAATACGTTAGAATCCGAGGGGGAAGCCGTTAGAATCGGGAAGCCGGTGGAACCGATTCATGTCAACAATAAGAAGTCCATGTCAAAACGGCTCATGTGACCCTGGCCAAAACAGGTTTTGACGTCCAACTGAAGATGTCGACATCTTCATGTGACTTTACTCTTAGGATCCAGATTAGAATTCCAAACTCTGGCTTCATAATGGAATTTCTTAGAACTTTTTGCATTCTTGTGTCATGTTCTTCAGCAGTATTTTTACGACACAGCAAACAACATCGTCTAAAGAAAATATGGAACATACCATTCTTGGCTTTCACTTCCGCATGCATAGGGGGCGACAATTTTGAACTATAGAGGGGTTTGTTGAACGAATGTAGTTTTCATTTGAAACAAATAAAAGACAAACTATGTGCTACGTCAGCATATTATAACATAAAGATGATTGATATGCGAACGTTAAAAGGTGACAGTAAAAGGAGACTAAAGATCTAAAAGTCACAGGAATGTGACGCCCAAAATCAAGCATAACAATTGATATGCAAATGATAAGAAAATGAGTAAACATACCGGCCATTCTGAGGCATTAGAATGACAAATTAGAAATGCCATTTACATGCTCTGACATATTTAATGCTGGGCAATATTTGAAAGCATATGTCACAAGGCGTGACCCAGGCAACATTCGATTTCGACCGAGAGGAAGACAATCACCAAGAGATCCTTCTTCAAGGAGGAATGAGGACTCCAAAAAAAAGAATCTGTCTCTAGCTACACGTTGAACCTGCTTAAGAGAACAATGGCTTATCAATTGCATTGGATTTACCTAATTTGACAAACAGGAATTCCATTGGACTTACCTGCATTCTAGAGTAATCTAGATTCATCATATTCAGCAGCAAGCTTATGTTGCAACCTGTTGATTTGAATATGGAAATGAGAGAACTCATAAAGCTTCCAATTTGAAGTCTTAGACTTTCGGACTCTTCAGATAAACCTTCAAAAGGAAATGTCCAAATAATGCTTTGCACCGTCTTCCATGGGATATTCTCTGAATCCCCTTTGATGGGGTTGGTATTCCATAATATATCGATGCCCTTTTCTAACAGATGAATCAAGTTTGGAGAGCTCTGTACTCCTTCATGCTGGCCCTCAGATACTGAAACGATGATACTTGACGGCTTACAGAAGGACGTGATGTACATAGCAGAAGCTAGAGCATTTTCTCCAAGCAACAAAACTTTCTTGACTGCATTATTCTCCGGCAAATAATCTACCAAAAACGATCCTGGATCAATTTCTTCTTCAGCATCAAATACATCGAACGCAGGTGAATAGCCTTCATGTCGAAATCTACATGCAGAACCATATCTACATCCCTGCAATAGTTATGAGTGTCAAATGACCCTACTAAAAAACCATATTATAGGCAAATTATGTAGAAAAAAATGTTGATACTTAACCAATGGCGTTGTGAAAAATTTGCACACTACAGGCTTTGCAGCCTCCGAATGTGAATATGGGCAATTCTTTCCACGCATGCACATTCCTTTTGAGAAAAAAACGCACTGGGTTCCCTGATCAGTTAAATCTCCAGCATCTGCTCTCCATGGTTCATCACCGCATACAACCTGGGAATACTTTGCTTGCACCTGAAACATTAGCTTCTTACAATGTTAATGTCCTAATAATATTTTTCTTTAACACGTGATATGATATTATGGTAGTTTTCCCTTTAATAATTCCAGACTAAACACTGTACCTCTGACAGGAGCCGAAGAAGCTGCTGCTCCTCCAAAGGTTCACGAAATAGATTTGATTGGACGTAAGGCCAGGACCTACAGTGCTCTAGCTGAAGAATATTTTCTTCTGGATCATAATCCAGCCCACTGTCTGTAAAATGACAAGTATGCATATATACACGGGCTTGGTTGCTTGGAGATGGTCCCGGTTGAGATGATATTGAACATGGTCGAAAGCGATGCATAACCTCAAGTATGCAATCACCTAAAAAACCAAACTTTAGTGTTTGAATGACCTATAGAATGACATTACACCCAGAAATACTCACTAAGTTCAGCAACTGCATTTACTGAAAACTGAGAAAGATGGTGTCGCTCGCACCACTCTTCCTCCATGTCTTTTGTGGCATCTGACATTGAATATACAATCTGGTCATCGTGTTGAAGCAAAGCTAAACGCTGGTGGTCCTACAACACAAAACATGTTCGAATATGAAACTCTTACATAGGAAAGGTACAAAGGCAAAATTGGGTGAAGGTCATGGAAAAAGAAAGAAAACAATGCAACAAAATGGAAGCACAAAAACAGGTAGAACTTTTGACAACCAGAATTAACAACATACAATAAGTAGCAAAGTGAAAATTTCCTTAAAAAAATTGGTGTTCTCTATGCCACCATTCACGTCACGGATGGTCTTCCTGAACTTAATTTCACAAGTCAGAAGCAATTACAAATGATTGCAGCACTTAAGCAAATAGCAGCAAGACATCATATTGTACAGATACTACCATAATAGATTAACAGCTTTAAAGATAATCTGAAAGACAAAAGGGAAGAAAACATCTGTCATTCGTGAGAGTTCATGGTCAGCAGCATGAGAACAAAGTACCTTAAAAGAAGATTGCCAAAACTCAAATGCATTAAGGTTTGCCAGGAGAACGGAATCTCGGTTCAACTTTATCTGGCCATCCACAACTGTTGCTCCTTGGTAATAACCATCGAAATAAGCCTGAGAAAAGTACCAGTAAGCCTTCCCAGAAAGACTACTGAACTTAAATGTCAGTACATATACAAACCATATTTTGACTTCCAAAAGGTTGAATAATTGGTAACGGGGTCGTGTCTAACAATGCTGCCAATATGGCTGCTTCTTGAAGACAACTATTTTCACAGCCATGTACAACCAGCATTGATGCTTGCATAGATAAGGGAAGAGCAGCGAGCAGTTTTCCATAAAATGTTGGGTGATATATTCCTTTGTGATTTTGTGCTTGAAGTGCTTTCAAGCTAACAAGCGCCTCTAATGCATTTTGAACAGTGTCTATCTCTGGAGGATTCATACACCTCTGCAATAAAACTACAAAATGATGAAACTTAGTTATTGTAATTCCAGTCACTGCCTTCACACAAAGAACGCTAGATATCCTTGTCCTTATATATTTTATTTACACAAGCAATGGCATAAGAAAATTCCTTAATGGACAGATGGCAGGACATACAAAGAAGACTTTGGAAATAAGTGAATCCAGTCAGGATAAACAAAGGGATGTAAAAAAGAAACTAAAATAAAGATGAAAAGGAAGTCTCCCACTGGAATCAATTCTCTGAACAACTCAAATTTAAAACTTGTTTCCTCAATGAAAGAAACTGTATCAAAGGTGTCTCAACTTATCAAACTGATTATAAACTGATCTTGGACAATTAATGGCAAAAACACTTTCCTTAATTGACAGATGGCGGGATATAAAAAGAAGAATTTTGAAATAATGGAATCCATTCGGGATAAACAGAGAGATGTAAAAATAAAAATAGAAATATGTGATAGAAGGAAGAGGAAAAGGAAGCTTACCATTGGGATCATTTATTTCCCTGATCTCTGAACAACGCAAATTTAAGACTTGTTTCCGCAATGAAAGAAGCTGTATTGAAGGTGTCTCATACTTATCAAACTGATTATAAACTGATCTTGGAACCAATCTATACACAGTGCCATCACATGTGCGTCCTGTCCTTCCTTTCCGCTGGTCTGCCTATAAATAGTGTCCATGAATATTCTTTCCTGATACAGGACTCCTATCTTGAACCAAATTGTGTGAACTGTTAAACCTATATATTGGCATCTTACCTGGCAATGTGATTCCCACACGACCCGGGCTAAGTCCCTTTTACTTATCTCATTCCAAACTATTTGTAAACAACGGCATGAATCAATCACATATGCAACTCCGGGGATAGTTATTGAGGACTCCGCCACATCAGTTGCAAGAATTACCTGTAAAAAAAAACGTAATGTGATCATTCATTTCTAAGCATATATTGGGAAAATTAAATGGCAACATGATTTTTCCATGCCCTAAGAATTGCGTCCAGAAATTTCTCAAAGCACTAATTAATAAGCAACAAAGGAGATGGAAAAAAGTCATTAGACTGTCTGGCTTTTCTCAACAACCTCTACTAAAGAGCTGCAAATTATAAGAATTCATTGATCTTTTAAAAAGTAAACCTCGTTGATGTAAATGCAGACCTTGTGCAATGATTATGTTTTGGCCTCTTATTTGGATAATTGTAAGAAAATTACCAGTTTCAAAAGCTGCCTCAATATCAAGCATCTTAACAGTTAATAATATACCACAAAATATAGTTAGGGAGGGACGTGTTGGAGCAACCAGTGCCTATTACCTTTCTTTCCAGATCGCACGCTTCCATAGCTTTTATTGATCGTTTAATGTCAACACTGCTGTGTAACACATAGATTTTTAGGGGCAAGCCTGTTCCCTTAAGACGTATCCACTGATCCTCTAATGCTCTATAAGTGGGGAGGAAAACGAGCATGCTCTTCTTTGTATCTGCTTCCACTTGATGTATATGGATAACAAGCCTCTTTATCATATCTTGTATTTCAGTACCAATATCTGTTCCTTGCTTGTATGGACAAGAGTTATCCTCTAAAGTACTTATCATTGCTTTGTCACCATCTCTGCTTCCAAGGACCTCAACAACCTAGCAAAAGCAACCTGTTAGATCACAGAGGAGAAAAAATGAAAATGGAGACGAAGCTAGCACTGTTATTTGTCTCATTATAACACCTATTCGCATCAAGCAGGTAAAGCACTTGGCCTAATCAGGAAAACCTGGCTATAATTCCCAGACAGTCCATCCGCAGTCCTTAACATAAAGTATGATCCCAGGAAAAGGGCTTTAGTGGTGTGCCTGTTGAGAAAGTGCTTAGAACGTCTGATAACTGGGTACACCATTAGCCCACAAGGATCTGGCTAACTCACTGATCCTGAATTGCAATCCATCTTTGGTTCCTAATACACACCATGCACTTGAAAGCAAACTATCTAAGTTGCTCACATCAGCATGCTAACAAACTTCTACATCCCAGCATCAGATCTCAAACCGCGCATAAACACGTGAACATGTCTTGACAGACATGTGTAGCACTGAACGCTATGCATAACATTATATACTTAGAGACAAGGCAAAACATAAAGGTACCATGATCTTTATCATTGCATAACTTACTTGCTCTAGATACTTCACTCGGGACTGAAATAAACATTGCTGATGTTCTTGTGCAAAGTCATGGATAGTGATTCTGTATAATTCTGATTTAAACTCAGAGAAATAGTCCTCATAACGCCGAAAATCAGCTGTTGCTGACATAAGCACCAGTCTAAACGTAAAAGAAGGTCGAAGAGAAAAAATTATAATATGCATGAATCGATGAATCAAGGGACATAAACATACTAAGACAGCAGATCAGATAACATCAAAGAAGTGCCAGAAAAACTGCAGAATGCCTTGTTGGGGGACATCAACAGAACAAACGACTTGAGCTTTGTCTCAATTGATATGAGACACGTCGGAGAAAAGGGATTGCTGCTAGCACCACTTCTTTATTTTAAGAGAATAAATGAAGAAAGCATTATGAATGTCTGCAGAAGACCGTTTGCATTCATGAGACAACTGGTTCTTAGGGACATGCCTGATGTTGCACATTTTACCATCAACAAAAACACACTATCCGTGAATTGGGTAAGTAAAATACAAAAAACTGCATCCCTTTGATTTCTACATTCTGAAAATACTATTATCTAAAGAGCATCAGTTGTCCTTAATGAGATGTCTCTGTCAAGAACCATTTGCATATTTACTTTGGTAATTCTTTTTTGTCAGTTTGAACATGGTTAATAGTTTGGACTGCCAAAGTAAACTTTGGAGGCCTTCCCAGAGATCATAGTGCAAAAGAATAAAATGTCCCTAAATAGCAACCAAACCACTAGATAAACTGTTTTCATATTTACAACAAAATGCCCGAGCAGGTCTTACCTTATGGAGTTCCTTTTCAACATAAGTTGCTTCACACAAGCAAGAACAAGGTCAGATTCAACAGATCTTTCATGTACTTCATCCAAAATCACCACTTTGTATTTTGTAAGTGCTGAAACTCCATTTGATTTCAACTGCTCAAACAATACACCTGCAGTTTGAAATACTATCTTTGAACTGAAAAGCGGAAAGCCAATGTTAGCAAATCCCTGAATATCTACATACTTGCAAGCAATTGCATACAGCATGTTTGCATTTAACAAAACTTAATTTGGATATTTAAACCTGTCAAAGACAACTAGATACATAAATAATTCTCCACATCGTGAATAAGCAGGTATCATCCAGGCCAATTACCACATACAATTGATATATCATATCCCACTGCCATTTTATATTCAATTTTATTCTCCTTGAAATAAGCGAATAGATTTAGAACGCATTACCGTGATGTAGCCATGTTCAACTGGCCAATATGGTAACCCACTTCTTCTCCAATGGTGCAATCAAGCTCCTCGGCCACAAGTTTTGCAACAGAAACAACAGCAATTCTCCTTGGTTGGGTGCACAAGACGGGTGACAAGCCCTCTTCAACTAACATTTGCGGTACTTGGGTACTCTTCCCTGAAAACAACATATTTTAAAACAGCCAATCAATGTTGTGATCTTTGATGGTGATTGACACAGATATGCAGCCAACATGGCAACCCCTTTCGCCTTAATGTATAACAAATGCATCTCAAGCATGGTAAACTCGTTTAACTATGAGCACGATAGGCTTAAAACTGTACAATAGAAGGAAAACAAGGGCAATGCAGATAAACAACTGAGTTTACATAGAGAAGGCAGAATAGAAAAACATGCCTGATCCGGTAGCAGCACAGATAATCGTAACCCTATTGAGCTTGATCTTCTCGATTATTTGTTCCTTGTGACGTCTAGCAAGAAGAACACGACCAATCGGACCTTTTCGACGATCTGTGTACCCGGCCATTTTTTGCCGTCGGAATCGATCGAACCCAAAACTCGCAAGAGAGAAGTAGGCCTGCATGAGCTTCCCTCCTGATGGGTGCTTAAATCACAGCCGTTGATATCTGTACGGATAAAATATACGGAGGATGTTACCGTCAAATCCTTCAATAAACCCTTACATGGTTCCAAGTAAGTAGGGTTCCCAAAAAAAAAGTGAGGTTCAGTTATGTATTAGATAATTTTCAGCCGGAGAAAATTCCGCCGGAAAAATTTCCCGGCAAAACTGCCAGCCTCGGCGACACAATCGCGGAATATTTTCGGCGGAATTTCCGACGGAGGAAAATTAACAAACGTAATAATTGTTACCTTCAAATTACGACCGGGAAAAATTTACCGGCGACCTGTTGAACGGCTATGGCTTTCCCCTTCCTCATCTGAAGGACTTTGCTGAAGAAGATTAAGAAATGCATCATATCCATGGATCTAGCTCTCGCAAAACGAACTCAAACAGCAGAAACATACAACCGATCTAAAACTATTTACGCAAAACAGAGCAATGGAAAACTTAGCGTGACGGGGCTTAAAACATCGGTGATATCCTGCAGAGGTATTTTGGGATAGCCTTCAGGTAAAGGACTCGTAGAAGTACCCAAAAGATTTGAATCGAGAAGCAAATGCGGGCAACCATTTTCTTTGTCTACGGCAGCCAAGATCTAGCGCTTATTGGGTTTCCTTCTGCGACTAAGTTTTTCTGCAGAAGCGTCATTGTTTGTACTGCGAACTGGGCAAACGGCTCCTTCGTCGGACCCCATAGCTGGAACTCGACCTTCTTCGTTCTGCTCCCTCCACTATGGTGCCGCTGGAGGAAAGCGGCACACCATAGCCAATTCAACAGGCCTGGTGTTGCTAGATCGCCGGCGAAGAAACCCTTCAAGCAGGGGATGAGTCGTAGATATTTTGCCAGTGGCGAACATAGCGGCGCCGCTCCGTGAATCTCGGCAGAAAATCTGCCCTATAAAAATGACAGATTTTTACAGTAATTTGAAGGTAACGGTTATTACGTTTTGTTCATGTACATCTATTGTCCATATGAGCAGGACAAGCCGTCCTTAAAAGAAAGAAAGAAAAAAAAAACAAAAAAAACAACCCAAATTGGACTTTGCCCTATACAATTTGAGTAAAGAGGATTTCGTCCACTTCAGCTAAAGTGGAAGAGGACTTCTTTTATTGCTCATTTCCATGAATATATATTTATATAAACATATCATATAACAATAAATAACTCTTTTTTTATATCATTTATACGGATTTCAAAGAAAGAAAAAAATTCTAATATTATCCTTATTCATTTCTATTTTCTTTTTCCCTCTTTTTCAATTTCGTGGCTCTCTGTTCCATTGGGCGCGAACAAAGTCCCTGATGTTACCAAAAATGGTGTTCACAATTGTGGTGGTTTCGATTATACTGACAGCATTGCATTATAGAAAAAAGAGCACTAGTCGTCAAATCTACAATGGTACAAGTGATCTTCTTATACTTTGACATCTTTATAACAATTATATTTCAATATATTATTGTATCTTTGTAATTTCAGATTTCTAAGAATTAGATTTTACCTCTAGTGATGAGATTTTGCATTTTTGTAAAATTGGACTTTGCCCTTGTATTTTAGTTTTGAATTTAACATGTACTATTTAATTTTGGGATGTCCTATTAATTTTGTGATCAAAAGGATTTTTATATACCAAATTATAAGGAATTTCAAACCCTACCTGGTGCATTTATTGGCTCCCGATTCGGGCTTGCGGGCTTGGATTTCAGAGGGGGTAATAGACTCGTGGAATAGGGGTATTAGACTCGGGGTTTCTGCTTTCAAGATTATTTCACAAGTCGAATATCCCATTCCACAACTTGACACAAGATGCTACTAAGTTATTTCACATCAATCCAGAATCACTTGGGTATTGCATTATCAAATGTTGGACATTAATTGGGGTTCAATTGCACAGATTTTGAACGAGAGAAATGTTCACGGCGGCCAATCTTGTAAGATTAATCTTTATTTGAATCTCGTCCCTCCATTCACTTCCATCCGTTCATTTAAACTTTTTACGTCTAAACCTTTTATTTGGAATTTTTTTAGCATATGCCATTTTGCTCACCTCTAGCCCTTAGGATTGCACGCAAAAAACAACAGCGTTAAAAGCATGAAGCATGCATTTTTGAAGAGCACGAAGCATAAAGACAGGAGCATTAAAAGCATGAAGCAGCATTGAAAACAACAGCATTAAAAGCACGAAGCATGCATGTTTGCTTGCATACTAGATCTGAGCGTCTTATTTAACCACCACAGACATGTTTGAACCAGCCATAAATTAGAAAAAAATCGTTAAGAACACAAACGTAGTGTCTTTTTTTTTTTTTGCATATGGCTTTAACATGTCAAGGCATAAAAAATCGGTTAAAACACCGTGTAATTTTTTTCCATCAAAATACGCGGTGGTTGATAATTAAGGCAATTGGTACTAGATCTTCTTCAAATAAAGAATTTGAAGAGTGCGGTCAATGAGAAGAACTTAAATAAGTTATATAAATAATATAAGTTAGCAATTTAAAAATGTTATTTCACTCGCCTCATATAAATAAGCTATATGAGGCGAGTTGAATGGATGGATGGAGACGCGAGGGTTGCTTTGGGTTTTGTTGGCAATTAGCTCGTGTTCTCTTATCTTGTTCTACACACTGTCAAGCTTCACATCATATATCTTAGGTTCATCCAGCAGCAGTTTAAGAGAAAATGTGCAAATTTTTTAGTCTCTAGAAGAAGCAGCATACAATGTAGCGCGTGATGGCATTGTTATCATATGCATCGTCAGTTACCCTTTCATGAATATGCTTGCAAACTGGCTCGCTAGTGTGGCTCTTTTCAACCGCCATCATCAAGTCCTCATCATTGCTGAGGATTACAAAAGCCTTCATCACATCGCTATCCTATGGCCCGGCCATGCCTTCCTCATCCCCCCTGCGCTTCCTGATGTTTTCGAACCCATCAATTTCAACAGCAAGGTGGTATCTAATCCCTAACTTATATGTAAGATATCCTTAATCTTTGCGTAAAAATTGTTTTTAATTTGCACAACACAACATACTTAACAATTGTTTATCTATGTAGGAATTCATGAACCTCACTCATCGTAGACCTCAACATATCTTGAAGATCCTTGAATTGGGTTATTCTGTCCTTTACAATGATGTCGATCTTGTTTGGGTACATGATCCTCTCATTTTCATGGACAATAGTCATGACATTTTCTTCGGAGACGACACTCCAAACGTAACAAATCTTTGTTTCTTTTGCAATGAAAAATATGCGTATTAAGGTTTCTTGTTCTCTAACTTCACAATGGCTTCTTAGGCAAAGCCACCAAACCATCCACATACGTACTTCCCTCGTAATACATATATGTGTAGGTGTGTCATCTTTGTTAGAGCAACGAGTGGCACCAAGCACTTGGTGGCACAATGGATACAAGAATTACAAGAGGATGTGAGCTTCAAAAGCAATGACCAAGTTGCATTCAACAAGGCACTTGAAAAAGTAGTGAACCAGGTAGATCATCTCAACATTGTTTGCCTATAAACTATGCTCATACATTTGTTGATTGGGTTTGATGACAAATTTAGATTGTTGAAATGTAAATTTAGATGGTTGAAATGTCCTGCACGGTGGGGATTGCACTCACCCACGTCTCCCACCAAGCTGTAGTAAGTAGGATTTGAACCTGTGGCCGGATAAGGCCAAATCAAAGGTGTTAACACTAGACCACCACTGTAATGGACCATATTTTTTTTGCTTTTGATTAAAAAAAAACTAGAAATTGGGCTACTACTAAGCCAAGAAACCTAATCCTCCTCAGACAAGAAATCAAATTCTCCTCCCTGCACGTAGTAGATCAAATGCTACAATAATATCTCCAAGTGAAGAGGTCATCAACTATTTTAACCAGGAAAGAGAAATTGCAATTGCCACATGTTCCTAGATTAGTTCATCTTGCCTCTAACATTGTAGGGACCTCCCATCCCATATAACCTAGTAGCTTCATAATAGCGCATGTGAGTCCAAGACATAGAACTAAGAAGGAGGAGCATGTGCTCTACTACTCCAATAATAATAATAATAGCAGCAGCAGCAGCAGCAGCATTTGGAACCATGCCCACAAACCTTAACCTTAGTAGGAGTCTACTCTTGTACTTTATGTATATAGAACAAATGGAAACATGCTATTATTTATTAGAAGAGTAGAAATATAAAGTAATATGCAATGCTTCTTAGAATGTATATGCTAACATTGATTACAAATTATTCTAGGTCAATATATTCGTTCTTCCTCAAATATCATTTCCTTCAGGTGCACTCTATTTTAAAAATGCAGAATGGCGCAAACAATATCAACCTAATGTTACCATAGCCCATGCTAATTGGGTGAT
The DNA here is from genome assembly GCA_011763485.2 of Isoetes engelmannii. Taxonomy (NCBI): domain Eukaryota; kingdom Viridiplantae; phylum Streptophyta; class Lycopodiopsida; order Isoetales; family Isoetaceae; genus Isoetes; species Isoetes engelmannii. Next base: position 30 of record JAANSK020260684.1, on the reverse strand, counting down.
TGGAAGGGATAGTAAGATATGACATGTTAG
>JAANSK020260673.1:0-12404 GCA_011763485.2 Isoetes engelmannii | reverse complement strand
GGTAATCTACAACCAACCGCAAAGAACCATCTTTCTTGGAGACAAAGAAAATGGGTGCGCCTGCTGGTGACTGGGAATGTCGGATAAAACCTGTGGCAAGATTTTCCTCAATGTAAGTGCGCAGAACCTCCAATTCTGTTGGTGACAAGCCATAAATGGGACCATAGGGCGGAGTTGTCTCTGGCTGAAGGTCAATAGGTGAGTAGCAGGTACCTGATGCTCTTCAGGATACCAATGGAGATTGCCATGATGGTACAGGCCTCCTGTGGGGGATTCCACATGTATCTCGACCCTTAGCTGCAAAAAGAATGCCCTGCACTAAATAAAAATTGCTCGTCCACCGTGAATGCAGTTGTCAGAGACTTACATGCTCCCTCTTCTCCTCTAGATCGTCCATGCATGAGCCTCACTATCGCATTGCACTCCTCTGGCCAGGATCAAACATGGGCTACCCTCGACATGCAACGCAGAGCTTGCATTCTGCATTACGCTAAGTGATCCCGGAGGGTGGTCTCGTCGGCCACATGTCTCCCTGGTAGTGGCCGGTCCGTGCATGGGCTGGCAGATTCAAACTGGACAGCTCGGCTGGTCCATGCTCCAATCTCTGTCGTTGAATATGCCACGTGTCCTAGGGATCCCAGAGGAGGGGATCAGCATGGCAGATAACGATCCCCGTTAACAGCCATGTGGTGCGGGAATGCCCGAGGAGGGGCTCAGCTCTCCAGGGCACGTGCCCTTGGGATCCCGGAGGAGGGGATCAACTTGGCGGATAACATCTGCCGTTAACAGCTGGGCGCGGGGATCCCGGAGGAGGGGATCCGCTCGCTGCGGGCGGTGGGATCTAGAAGGAGGGGATCACCTCAGTGCATAACGTCCGCCATTAACAACCGGGCGCGGGGATCCTGGAGGAGGGGATCCACTCGCTGGGGGCGGTGGGATCCCGGAGGAGTGGATCACCTAGGCGGATAACGTCCGTCGTTAACAGCCCGGGCGCGGGGATCCTGGAGGGGATCGGCTCCCGGACCGAAGGGATCTCGGAGGAGGGGATCACCTCGGCGGATAACGCCAGCCGTTATCAGCCCCGCCGCGATGATCTCGGAGGAGGGGATCCCCGTCAATGACGACCGGGATCCCGGAGGACGGGATCTACCAGGCGGATATCGGGACAGAATATCGGCCAATGAAAGGTGATCCTAGAGGACGGGATCATCTGTGGGATCCCGCTGGACGGGATCCCCCGTGCGGGGACGGCTGCGATCGGACGGGGATTTTGGCGGCCCGAATTGGCTTGGTGATAGCGTGGCGAGCCCATGTACGGTGTAACGGGGCCTCCCCGACGGATCCCGTTGGAGAGAGGCTGGGATCCCGGAGGACGGGAGTTTGAGCTCCGGGATCCCCGAAGCCAGGGTAAAAGTATCCTGAGCCCATATTTAATCTTTAGGATGCATTAGGAGTCCTTTCATATATGTGACCGTGAAGCCTAACCAAACAATGAAATAGCGCAAAGAAACCAGCTATCCATATTTATCACATGGGATGTGGTTAATCCGGAAACCCGGTATCAACCACGAAGAACTGCACAGTTTTAAGCCCAAAAATCAATTGTTTTTTGGAGTTCTTTTGACCGTTACGTCTCTGTTTTGCTTCGAATCACTTCCTCTCTTCAGGCGGAAAAGGGGCGGACAAAGCGATTGGCATGCTTTTTAAAGCGGATCAAGCCGCTCATGGAGCAATAAGAACCACTCGATTGAAATTTCTGCCCCGTTGTGCAGTTGTACGCCTAATCTTTTGGCGGGGTTAACCACCTGCTTGATATCGGATGGCCGGACTAACCACCATTGCTGATAGGCGGTGCCCGGATTAACCACCCATTATTTTTCGAGATTGACCACATCCTCACTAATACATACAAGTTGCTAAGTAAACCATTAAACTAGATTCTTGATAAGATTTGTCTCATTGTACATCCTCCACGTCCTTAAAATGACATTGGAATCCCGTGAAAAAACTAAGGCACAACAAACAATTGTTGAGTTAACAGATTACAGGTACGATTGTTAGCTAGGAATAGGTCCATGCGTGGAGCATTGCAATATCCCTCTCGTGGGCGTTTCCGTATTGGATCCAATTCCGATGACTATTGATTCTGGAGGTACCCCACAATTAAGGGCAATGCGTATGATGGGTTTCATGCGCATCAGAATGCAAACTCTATATAATGGTTATGCAGTATATTGGATTTGAATTGAGAGCTACCCGAGGAAATGCCAATAGGAGCAAATGCCAAGAAGGAAGAAAAGCAGCTTCTGAAAAAGAAGACCGAATCTACCATGTGGAGAAAGGCTCGCCAGGCCATTGTTTGTGTACCACAGCTTGATGCTGTGCATTGCAGTGGAAAGAGCATTATTTATTTAGGTCAGGCTAATAGAATTTGTGGGGATTCTAATGCCAGAATTAGGTGTCCTCCTATCCAGGTTAGAATTATTTCACATTAAGCTAACCGAGATGAATTACATAGACATCACTGACCTGAATTGGTTGCACATGAAACTAGTTAAATTTAGATATTAAAATTCATATATTTTCGCCAAGTAGTTTGTTCTTTCAAGAAAGGAGTTATTGTATTTTGGCCTAGCTTTCTTCCCTGATGGAATTTTATTATGTTTAAAAATTGGAAGTATATTATTCTGTTCACTATATCAGGGATATAGGTGTTTATCTAATGAACAAAACGAATTCATAACTTGGCTGAGGAATAGAGGAGAACATGATGCATCCTCAGCAATAACTATTGGCATGTCTATACATGGCAGGTGAGAACTTCCTTTCCAATTCTTTTTTGCTGAATATAAAGTGTTTGCTGAAAATTTCAAGACCATGTTCCTATTTTATAACATCTTTGGATACTATATTTGATATCACTAGCTCCTATTTCCATATAACTAATAATGATACAGATCCATTTTCTTGCCACTGAAATGAGCTACTGGATGTCATTTAACGAGGAAATGGCATATTTATTATCTTAATTTGGGTCGTTTTGTAAAATTTATGTTTAATCCTCACTTGTAGCTTTAACCATTCTCGTTATAGGGCACTATATGCATCACGTCCCATCAAGGCAGGGGAACGTGTATTGCGTGTATCACAAAATCTGGTAATTTCTGTATCTCAATATCCTTTTGCTTGATGCAAGAGCATGCTACGGTCTTTCTATGCATGAGTCAAGTAACCAATGAGTACACAGCTCTAGTTTAGGTCATAGGTCTTACTTGATAGTAAAATTAAGTGATCTTTCTTAGAGATTTTAAGGATGTGTACGTTATGGCGACTCCTAGATGCAGCATATCCACATTAATGCTGATTCTCTTGTTTGTTTCGGGTCAGATTCAATTTGCTTCGGCTAGTATATACATGTCTAAGGATCTTTTCATGGAGGATCATATAACCAGATGGGAGTCTTAGAGTTTTTATAAAGTACTCAGTCAGCCTCATCCTATTTGATAATGGAATTTCTTGAATCATGTATAGACTTTCTTGAATCATGTATAAACTTTGGGAACCTAATGGCATAAATGATTTTTTTTATTGTCATTTTCTACTTCCATTTCTGACAGTCTTTTATTTTTTGTTAACCAGATGATAACACCTGACAGACTATCAATTGCAATCATAAGATTGTTGGAAGGTGCTGTCAGCCAATGGGGTCGACTTGCACTTTTTCTATTGGCTGAAAAACATGCAGGAGAAGTATGTCCTTGCTATTTATGCTTGAATAAGGAATTATTTGCAGCTTTCTTCTAGTTCTTCTTAGTGCTAAGAAATGTAGATGAATAGCCTATTTAAGTGGTCCATGAACGTTTATTGTTTATCATACTATTATTGGTAACATATCATTTTTGCAGACATCAGCTTGGGCTCCATATATTGCCTCTCTCCCAGAGCGTGATAGTATTCACAGCACTGTATGTCCCCTTTCCACCATTCCTTATTTGTATTCCTGTGTTTATTGCTTGTACAATTTGAGACCGTCATTATCTCCTTTTACACGATGTGTTAGGCTTGATATGGCCATGTTTACAGATATGGCCAGTGACTATGGCTTGCAAAGCTGATTGTTTCCTAGCAAAGGAAGTGGTTAGCTTTATGTGACATATAAGGCCTGAAGAAACAAAATAGTGGAAACTAATTTTTATTCTCATGTCATATAGAAACTTCAAAAGCATCTTCTGTTGATATCATTGCATTTTAATTGATACAACATTGATACCCCTTTTGTTTACATCATTGCACGCCAGATTCAAAAGCATCTTCCTTTCATAGCATTGCATTGTGAATAATTTGATACTTAATTGCTGCTCAGTGATGGATACAGCATTCATACCTCTTTTGTTTGCATTATTGCACACCAGAGAATATTGTTTTAAGATCCTCTTCACTTAATTTGAAAAGCCTTTACGTTCATGTAACCTGTTTCAGATTTTCTGGAAGAAGGAAGAAATGGATGCTATAAAAGAAAGTATCGTTCATCGAGAAACTATGCAGAGGAAGGCTGTTATAAGAGCAGAATTTTCTGCACTACAACATGTATCTATTCTCTTTTTGCCAATGAATTACCATTGCTGACATGTCACAATTTTATTGGATGTGTTATGGGTGACAATCTTATAGAAAACTTTGCTCGTATAGTTTCTGATATTGTCACCAAAACGTTGCTCTATGACGGTGAAGAAAAAAAATGGATTAACTGCATTTTTCTGTAAATTAACATAACAGGAAACAAATGATAGTTTCTTAGGATATCGTGCATGGATATTCTGCTTTTCTGTATTAGAGACATACTGATGCTTCGGTCATTTGGCAGGTTTTACTGCAATTTCCAGATATATTTGGGGAGCAAGTCTCCTACCTTGATTTTAAACATGCGTATACCATAGGTATTTTCCCGACATCCGCATGTATCATTGATTGATAGCCTTTGGAACTTGTCTACAAATTGCAAACTGATACATCTCATGCACTCTGCTTGCTTAGCTGGCCTCAGGGCCTCCGTCTTCCAAGGGGGATGCACCTTTGTTATGCATCTAAACCATCTGAGTGTACGCTAAGGGGTTAAGGGGTGCTTCATTGGGTATTTCGTACTCACAATAAGGGATATCTACCATTTTATCTCACTTGTCTAGTCGTGATTGACAGAGTATAAAGGTATAGCAATGCATTTTTATGTGTATGATAAGGGGTTTTTCCCTGACCCTGGGAACACAGAGCACATATGCCATATCCAAAATATATATAGGTGAATCCCTGCTTCCATCTTCCCACCTCATGACAACTTGTTCTTATACAAGTTCATGTGCTTCTTGGGCATTTTGCATCTGAAGAGGAGGCTCCAGATATATGAGATGACTCCAGTCGTTGAGTGAAACTACACTATCCAATATTCTTAGCTTAGCCAAGTAGGCAAACAAACTTCACTGGATTAGATGAAGCATGGTAATACCTGTTGCACATGTTGAAATCAGTATATGAAGAAGGAAGTCTTCATCTCATGCAAGATTTTTAGCCTCACTAGCCTGGATGGCAGCTTCTCAAACTCATAGAAGGCAATTCTGAGAAATGAACCTTTCTACTTAGTAATGGAGAAGAAAGGCACGGGTAAGGGATGGCGTCCACTTTGTTGCCTTTATTAATCCAAAGCCATCCACGTTAAAGTGTCAGAAAGGTGTTCCTCATCATGTTTGTTACTTTTTTAAGCCTTCTCTCCTCCTTATATTCCTGGATTGTAGTAGATTCTCAGGGCACTCGCGTAATGCATCTTAAAAGGATATAATCATGTCTCGTGCAAATAGTTATTTGTGCTATCTAATTTCAAATATGGAACTTGCAGAACATGATGGCCGGTTTTAATTAGACCTAAGGGATCATGAAGAGTTCCTTTCTGTTTCACCTGGGCTTATTCTGTGATGTCTTGCTTATTAAACTCAATAACATGCATACAGATGAATAAGGCTTTAAAATGTTGCATTCTCATTCCGTGAGGCTTGTCCTCAGCTTTGCAACGGTTGGCTGCTGGATCACCATTAATCCTTGGAGTCTTTGGCAGTGACCAGGGCTCATTGTTTCTCATGCAAACATGCCTTGTGATTCGATTGAAGCACAGTCATCTGTGGCTTCCATGAGTCCTTGGTGGACTACCTGGAAGTTGTAATGTATTGGCCAGACATAAAGTGATCATTTCAACTGTAACTGCCTGATTCCTTTATGTGCAATCTATGTCGACATCCCTTGATTTTATGAAAAAGATGCCCCATATAATAGGTCATCTAATGGACAGAAGCATGACCCTGTGGTGTATCAATGCAGTATGTTCACGTGCATGGGGCATTGGAGCAACTTTGCAACTTTTGGCTGCTGGATCATCATTAATCCTTGGAGTCTTTTGCAGGGACCAGGGCTCATTGTTTCTCATGCAAACGTGCCTTGTTGATTTGATTTGATTTGATTTGATTTGATTTGATTTGATTTGATTTGATTTGATTTGATTGAGGCCCTCGGTGGACTACCTGCCTGGAAGTTGTAATGCAGTATGTTCACGTGCATGGGGCATTGAAGCAAGTTTGCAACTTTTGGCTGCTGGATCACCATTAATCCTTGAAGTCTTTGGCAGTGACCAGGGCTCATTGTTTTTCATGCAAACGTGCCATGTTGATTCGATTGAGGCACAGTCATCTGTAGCACCCATGAGCCCTTGGTGGACTACCTGGAAATTGTAATGTATTGGCCACATATAAAAGTGATCATTTCAACTGTAACTGCCTGATTTCTTCATGTGCCTCAACTTTACAATGGTTGGCTGCTGGATCACCATTAAGTCTTGGAGTCTTTGGCAGTGACCAGGGCTCATTGTTTCTCATGCAAACATGCCTTGTTGATTTGATTGAGGCACAGTCATATGTTTCACCCATGAGCCCTCGGTGAACTACCTGGAAGTTGTATTGGCCACACATAAAGTGATCATTTCAAATGTAACTGCCTGATTTCTTTATGTGCAATCTATGTTGACATCCCTTGATTTTATGAAAAAGATGCCCCATATAATAGGTCATCTGCATTTTCAGCTGCCTAATGGACAGAAGCATGACCCTGTGATGTATCAATGCAGTATGTTCACGTGCATGGGGCATTGAAGCATTGAGCACCTTAGCACTGGTATGTGTCTAATCACTAGAAGCTTGGCGATGCAATTCTGGACTTATTGGTGCTATTTGAATTTGTATTACAGGTCCCTTATGTTGATTTTTTCAATCACAATGCAAATTGCACGACAATGTCCTATGATGAAGAAAATGCCTGTGCAGAGGTACATGCTTTTTTTTGAGTTGGGCATTGAAGATACTGGTATATGTAAACACATTTTTATTTTGAGAAATCCTATAGCAATGCAGAAAATTTGCTTACTACATAGCTACAGCTGTGATGGCAATGTTATCCTGCTTCCGATCAATTGCTGACTGATTACACAAACACCGACAACCATATTGGGTTGCGCATGGAATGTGTGATCCCTGTGCTAACCACTTACCTGAAACAGATCCCATGTCGTCAGGCTCCAAACTTTTCTTAGATATATCAGCTCAGAAACATTTTGCATAACTAGGATTATGGCCACAGCCTGGATCAGACTCAACTTACAAAGGCCGTACTATTCTCATAAGATGATTTGTACTATACCACTAAGACATAAGGAACGTTCCTCACAAGCAGCCGTGCCATGAAATGTTATGCTAAAATGTCCTTTGCAGGACCAAGCTCCATAATTGCATAGATTCCTTAGATGGATTGCCATATTTTGATTAAGAAGCAAGTTCACCTCAACTGCCTTGGGCATAAATGCGTAATAATACTTGGATCTTTTTCAGGTGATTGCGGACAAGGATTACTCAGAAGGAGAACAGGTGAGCACAGCTGAAGCAACGGACAGATCATAGTTTGGCATCATTGCAAGCTAACAATATTCTTTCTGTAGGTGGTAATCAGTTATGGACCCCTTCCAAATTCTACTTTGGCACTTGACTTTGGGTTTACCCTCGCCTATAACCCCCATGACCAGGTATGCATATCAAGATTTACATAAGTCTTTAGAGTAGTGTCTGTTTTAGTTTTTGTTGAAATCTATCACCAGGTAATTGTTCTTGTACATGTTGCCAACTTGGTTCTGAACTTATTAGTTCCTTTCAAGCCTCTTTATACGAAGAGGTCTCAAGCTGAGGTCTTAAGACAGGAAGGACCCAATAGCATGTCCCATGGTGGGGACTAGGAGCCTGCTTGGGTATCTTACGCCAATAAACACAAATATGATCTGTAAACAACTAGGAATGAGTAAAATGCCTCGTAGCGTAGCGACATGTAAATCAGAATTTAAAATCAAAATGAAACCTATGATACCTAAACTCATGCCTAGCGCTGGAGCAAACTATGACGTAGTAATATATTTTTTCCCTTCCATTTGAAGGGCTGTTTATGGTTCTGTTGTTCAGATTCTCCGGAGGCCCTTAAAAATAATATCTCTGGAGCCATTTCCCATGAGACGGAAGGTCGATAAGATGAGTCCATCTGCATAGAGTCATACCCCCAAACATGCATTCCATTCATTATATCCTTCCTTGCTTCCGACACCTCTTCCAAACATCTTGTTTCATGATCGATCAAGGGGAACTGAAAGGTGTGAGAGGATCATTAAGTCTAGAAGATGTATTTACAAAATTTACAACCGTAAAAACAAAAAAGAATAAGGTGTTCCAGTCATAATTTTCTACTTTCTTATTTCTTTCAATCTCTTCTAAAAGAGAATTGTAGGTTTGGACTCACGTTTCCCTCAATTGGAAGGTTCTCTAAATAGCTTCCAATTACACATTTGTGGGCAGATTAGAGGATCCCAGTAGTGAATGTTCAAGTTTTAAACTCTGGGGAGCTCGACAATGAAAACTGAGTTTTGTCTTCGGGTGCCAGATGCCTCAATCAGAGACGGGAGGCAGATGGAAAACTCTCTACAAGTTTAATATACAAGTTCTAAAATCAACAGAGTAAGCTTATTTATTAAAGATTCTTTTGGAACAACAGGTTGAAATTTGGATGGGTTTGTCGAGGAGAGATCCACTTTTTGAAAACAAACTTGATCTGCTGCATTCACACAACATGCCAACAATGCTAAATGCAGATGGATCAGATAGTGGTGGAAGTTCCTTTGTTCTCCAGTAAGGACCTGATATAACTCTTTTCATTTTTTTGGTAACTGATTTTTTGATAATATGCATTTCCTACTTTACAGGGAAGTAAAATCTCCAATAGGACGTGGCAAAGGAATTCCCCATTCACTGCGGGCTTTCGCTCGTGTAGCTTGTGCAAGCTCTGTGAAAGGTAAAAGTTAAGGATGTTAAAACTTTTTATACCTGGGATTCAATCACATCAGTAATGCGCTTATCCTATTGGTATTTATCATTCAGAGTTGTCAGATATGGCAAGTGATGCTGCTAGACATGATGGACGTCTAGCGCGCAGGCCATTAGAAAATACAAAAAAGGAAGCACAAGCAATGGCTTTGATTCTTGGGCGTATTGAAATTCTAACACAACACCATGTTGCAGCGGTCTTGGTATGTCAGGCAATACATATATTTGTTTCACCCTACCCTTTTTTCTATAATTCTTTGTTCTGAGTTTACAGGCATTGAAGGCAAGACAAAACATGTCTTCAGTTCATAGAGATATGGCAGAGGCTATTCTTGGCGGGGAGTTGCGTGTACTGCGATCTGTTAGTGCCTGGTTTAAGGAGCAATGCAAACTTCAGTTTGTGGCTAAATGAGTAGGAATGGCCAGAAAATGAAGGCCTCTAACAGACTGCCTAACAGGGGCTTGTAAACCCTTCCAATCTGCTGAAGAATTCCTCGTTGAAGTTTAATGCTATATGAAATTTCACAGGCTGAGAACTTGTTTGGCGGCCACCGTGAGCATGGGTTTTTTCTCCTTTGTACATGAAGCAAGTTTAATTCGAAGGAAATGGTGAAAACACCCCTTTATTAGGGACTATGACTTTAGTTAGTCTAATTATAATACAAAACCCAATACAATTTTGCCATGTCATAAAGTCATTGTTGCAATGTATTGCACTTAAGTGGAAGTTAATTTAAAATGCCTATGTGGTGTTGCCAAGCCCTTTTATTAAAGGGGCCCTAAAAAATAACATAACTGTCAACTGCTCAAATGTTGCCACGTGGATCTTTATTTTGTTTTTTTTTTTCATTTCTCTTTCTTGATCCTTTAATGTATCTTATATGGATTTTTTATTTTTGATATGTGAAATCACACTGTAATAAATCTCACTTAAATTAAGGAACTTTAATGCCACGTCCTCAAAAGACATACATTCTAGTGGAATCTCACCCTTAGGCCAAAATCACACTACAGCTTGAACTAAAAAAATACAATTAAACAGCCAAGAAAAATCTGCCGCGTGGACATTGGGCATGCAACCCATATCACACCACACCTAGGGTGCCAAAACTATAGTCAGCATTTTGACACCTTACCATTTTTGCACGGGGATTTGCCTGCCAAAACTTTTGGCAGGGCAGCCAGGTCAGCAATGTTGTCCACGTGGTTTAGGGATCCACGATTCAAGAAAAAAAATTGTGCTTTTGATCGCGAGATTTGGCCACGAATATTGTTGATACCTTTTGCAATCTGCTAAAAGAATTGTGTTTCTTTGTTTCTGACAGCTAGAATATGCAAAATTTGCTATGAAGAGTCGTGAGAGTGAATTTGTGGCATCGAACGCTCCAAGGATGTCTTTAAAGTCCAGTTTTTTCAAGTTTGTTGCATCTCAATTGTGATCTGGTGTTGCTAACGGCGATGTATTGGGAATAGTTTTGGGATGCAGCGATCAAAACCGAGATGGTTCTGGTTCTGTTTTGGGATACAGCGATGACATGTCACGATTTTCTTTTGGGCTTTGCCGAAGTGTGATATAGAATGGCGGGCAAAACTTTCGGTGTGCCCAATGCCCGCTTATTTTTGCCACGTATTTATTTAGTTTTGCATGTAGCGTGATTTCGCCCTTAGGACACATTCTTTTAGTATGTGTAAATGACAGTAACTACGAAAAAAATCAGACCCTTGAAGTAAAAATTAGGGCAGATTTCTGGTGGGTTTTTCTCCCTCGATTCTCCAAGGAATCGGATGGGATGACTTCAAGGGTGATCGGAATGCCCTCGATTAGAGGCGCAGGTAGCACCGAAGGAGGAAGCACCGTGAGTGCCGCTGCTATGCTCCAGCTCGAATCCAAGCAAAATAAGAGACAAAACTGCGCAGTAACCCCATAACTGCACAGTTAACTGTGGGGATCCTGGAGGAGGGCATCTCGGGTCGGGATCCCGAAGGAGGGGATCCCATTTGGTGATCCCGGAGGGCAGGATCACTCAATCCAGGGTAACATTATCCCAAACCCTAACGAATGGGCTACCAGTCCAATCCTATAAATAAAGGAAAATCGATTCATTCTCAAATTGGTTTGGAAAATAGAAAAGCTTACATAGGAAAAAGGGGCAGTTGTACCTTGCAAAGGGGGCGGGCTGCAGAGAAGGAAAATGTGGGGAGAAAAACAGGCCTGAGAAAATCGATGAAGAGCATCCCCAGAGCATCTATGCAGCCCGATTCTAGGAGACGCCTTAACTTGAGAGAAGGGAACAACATTCCAGGACCAAATATGATCGATTAGGCCCGAATTAGAGCCCGGTGAAAGCCAATGAAATCGAAGCTTGCTAGATAAAGAATGCCCTTATTGCTCTTGTTGGTGCCCAACCGTCTGTCAATAGAGAGATATAATGAGAAACATGGAGAGGAATTCCCAGGAGCAGAAATTCCACTGGTGGTGCTACTCTATAGTAAAAATGACAAAGACCTACAAGATTAGACCACGAATAAAAGGAGATCAAATCTGTTGGATGTTGGAAATATAACTTGCAAGGAGAGATAGAGACGCAGCAAGACAAAGAGAAAGGGAGATCACGAATCAATGAGGGCTAAAAGGCACTAGGCCTTTTAGCTCCTTGAGCCAATAATAAACTGTTGAGGGTATTCCTGGCAATCCCTCAACCTCAATGGTGTAGGACCTCCAGGTTGCTTTAGGCAACCACTCTGAGCCTCAAACTTGCAAAAGGAATGCTTAAAAATACTGTTAGCACTGACTTCCCAATTCTAGAAAAAAGACTGTGTACTTCAAGCTATACCACAAGCAGAATTTAATGTTTTTCTTGTTGAATTCAGGATGCAAGTAAGCTCAAAAGGTGTTGCTAGATGTAGGCTAAGCCTTTTTTCAAGTCTCAAGCAACAAGCTCCTTAAATTCGCTA
>JAANSK020260662.1:0-12405 GCA_011763485.2 Isoetes engelmannii | reverse complement strand
GTCAAGTAGCATTGTTTCATACGGAGTACATCTTTTGACACCTAATGACATATGTAACCATGTCTTTTGTATTGCTTCAAATTCAACCCACTTGGATCGGCAGAGCGAAGGCCCCCAAATTTTGATAGCATATAATGCAACTGGCAAAACCAAAGCTTCGAAAAGCTTTTTCCGCAGTGGCCAATAAGTGATATGGGCATGTTGGCAAACATTAGCCATGGCATAAAAAGCCTTTAGAGCAGCAGCTAAACAGTTCTCAATTCCCATTGTCCAAGTCTTACGTCCAGCAAATACCTCATGTCCAAGATAGCAATAGGAATGCGCACAATTTACCACTTGTCCTTGGTAGAGTAAAGAAGCTTGTTTCTTACCGAAGCAAAGGACTTTTGTTTTATCTAAATTCACAGTCAAGCCAAACTATAAGCAAAAGTTTTCAAGTGCTGCGAGTTGCTACTGTAATTCATCCATAGTATGTTCACATAAAAGCAAGTCATCTGCATATAATAGCAATATCACAACCTCATGGACAATACGCGGAAACCTGCAACCTACTTGCTTAAGAAACTCTTCTAGTTGATCAATATATAGGCCAAATAATGTCGGTGAAAGCGAGCAGCCTTGTTTGACACCAATATCACTAATAATTGCATCAGAAAGACCACATGGGGTAATCACTTTACCACGCACTGTTTCATTTAATCTACCTATTGCAAGTATCCACTCTTCAGGAACACCAAGTTGTTTGAGTCCTAACAATTTCTGGCGAGGGACAGTATCGAATGCTTTAGCAAAATCAATGAAACAACAGCATAGAAACTTACCTTTAGATTTAGCATCTTCAATCATAGTGTGGAGTGTGAGAAGGTGATCAATTGTTGAATGTCCAGGTCTAAATCCAGCTTGGCCTTTTGCTCTTGCATTTTTGTCTTCCGCCCATCAAATAAAAAATTTTACCAAATAATTTTGCAAGTATTGGACTAATCATCAATGTACGATAGTTATTTGGTTGAAGCACATCACCTTTTTTATGGATAGGTTGAATCAAATCTGTTGTCCAAGCATCTAGAAACCCTTCTGCAATAGCTTGGTTGAATAGTTGTGTGATAAATATAGCCAACTCTTGCCCGCCATCTTTAAGATGTTCAACTACAAGCCCATCAATATCAAAGGTTTTTCCTCTTGCCAATGACTCTTTGCCATTTTCAACATCCGCAAGTTCAACACAAAAGTGTGTAGCAGCTTCATAAGGTAGACATAATTAACCCTAAACCTTTAAAATAAAGATGAGCAGCATAAGTTTTCCATACCTCAAGGTCTGTCAAAAGCACTGTTGTGTAGGGGAGTGCTAAATTCCTCCAGAACGTTTTTGGAGACTTTTGCATTGTGTCAACCAATGTTGCTGATGGGTTTTATACCATGCCCGTTTCTTTTCTTTAACAAGTTTTCTGTATGCTTTTAACCCCTCTAAATTGTCTGCCTGCTTTCTAGCCTGCTTTAATTGCATGTCATACCAAGCATTACTTGGTTGTGTGCCGTAAGCTGCCCTTTGCTCTCCATATACATGCTTGTCACATCTTACCAACAAGCTATTTAGAGCATATGCCTTAGCATTGATACCATGTATCTTTTTGATATATTGAAGACCTTGATTTATCTCATTTTCAAAAGCTGCACTCTTAGACATCTTGTATTTAATGCGATTTCTAACATGCTTGGTAGCTGGTACGGTATTTGCATTCAATCTGAATGTAAGAGGTGCATGATCAGTTTCTGGGACAAAGTCTCCAATGGTGAAATCCTCAATCAGATCTAGAGAACTCGGGTTACCAATTAAATAATCCAGCACTGTATATGTAAATTGGTCATTAGTTTCACCTCGAAAAGTGTACTGATCAGATTGAAAGGGACCAATCCCATTAAAAATAATCATATTCAAAGATGAGCATAGATTAAGAATTTGGCGGTCTGCTGCATTTACTTCTTTGTGTTGGCTGCTACGATGAAAAGAACTATCCCATGGTTCTGTTACAACTGCGCAGGGGTTTGAATCAATATATATTTTTATCCGCTTAGAGGTCTCCTGTCCATCCGTTAAGGTCCCCAACTAACAATACCTCACATGTTTGCTGCCATTATGAGATTTTAAGTCCGAGGCTAGCAATTGAACCGTTAGCTTGTTGATATGAAGACGGTGGAAGATAACATGCAACTATTACAAGATCTTTCTCTGTAAGCAGTAAGTCATCAGATAGTTTAATAGCTAGAAAGTGTTTCTCGTCTTCATCTAGAGATTCTAACCTTGCTTTTCCTGTAAGTCTTGAGTTAATTAGGCATGCAATTCTTCCATATGACCTGCCACGGGAAGGTTTATGGTGCCAGGTTGAGTGCAGATCATATTTTTGTATGGTGGGCAGCCTTGCATACTGATGCTCCCATGTTTCAAGAAGAAACAACACATCTAACTGCTTAGCTTCCACAAAATCTAAAGCAACACCTGTACCTTGTGGCCCTTTGACATTCCAGCATGTAACAGATATTTAGAGAAGATGACATGCAAGAGAAACTTAACGAGTAGCTACATGTATCTTCTGAAACAACTTGGGCTTGTTCGCTATTCTTGCAGCAACAAGGAGAGAGACCCTCTTGAAGCCTATCATATGGGCCGTCTACTCCCCAATTACAGCAATTAGCATTGCGAGTTTTGTCCCAAGATTGTTCTTCTAGCCCATGCGAAAGGAATTGGAGCTCATATTACTTGATACAAACTAAGAAGCGCAGCAAGCTAAGTTTACTTCAACTTGAGAGGCTTATATATTGTAGAGAAAATCTGAAATTGGTGGATAAGTATAAGGAGATGCCTAATGCAAACCAAGTTAATATTGATAAGATTTATATCACAAAAAATGCTACCGATAAGCTTCCCATAATCAGCCCAGCAGATAGAGATGTGTATTATCTTTTGTATAATGAAATTGGAGGAGGCGGATGTTCCTTACACTAGGTCATGATCACGTACATGTGATGTGGCTTCTTCATCTGTTGCTGCAGTAGATATTGAGGAGTATGCAGATCCTGATGACTCAAAGGCTAAAGAAGAGGATAATAATGATGACCATTTTGAGATGCAAGAGGTAGCAGATGATGAGACTGAAGAAGAAGATGTGTAGGTATTAGAAGAAGGTGAGGAATCTGATTCCGAAGATGATGAATGATGGCAACCAAGGTTCTAAAGTTTTGTAACTAATATCCAACTAGACGACTCTAGTTGTCAAACTGTTTTGCTAGTCAAACTGTATTACTAATGTATTTGTAACTAATATCCAACTAGACGAGACTCTAGTTGTCAAATTATTTTGCTAGTCAAACTATATTACTAATGTATGAGCAAACTATGCTGCTCCTAATGTAAGCTAGATCAGACCGGCCTTGGTAATATATTGCATATGATTTCAAAATTTTGTTTCGGATGTTGTTCTGTAACTTGTTTCGTTGTGTTGTTTGTTCCGTTTCATTGCGCAGGCATAGGAACACAATCCGGTGCAACTATGGGCACACTAGAGGTAAACTGGTTGAAGCCCTCAGAAAGCATGGAATTGAGCACTATAGTGTTCCCCTACCAAGGCACGATTGCAATAACATTGATCCCAACAACGACAAGAGTGATAGCAGCATTAAGAAATTCCTACAACGGCTGCAGACATGTAGGAATGTTAGTAAAGATATTGGAGCTACTAGCAACATCAATCTGTTGCAAAATTCTTTATCTGATGAGGACAAATCAGATGATGAGAAATCTGAGGACAATATTTAGTCAAACCAGATTTGGCTTAAGCTGTGTCAAGCCTTTTTAATAGAACTTATGCATTTGAGTGGTTAACTCTTTGTTTCAGCAAGGATGCTTTCTAGACTTTTGCATAACCATGTATTATTTCTTCTCTGGTTTAAATCCATGTTCAAATATGCGTAATACTAGTTGTAGCAATAAATCCATTCCTGATCCATATATCCCTATTAAATTGTCTAGCATTGGTTTTATCTGGTAGTATCTAGCAATATATGGCCTAAATCATATTGCTTAAATATTTCGTTTAAGCACTTCAGATTTAGCACATGGAGCCTGAATCGTATGCACAAATACAATGCGTTAGCTATATTTTATGTGGCAAAATCTGACTAACTATTTGATATTATTAAGTTGTAGGACATGTGACATTGCACTCCTTTGACGAGCTAATAAATATCCTACATTTTCGTACTCCTTTAGTTTTTTGAACCTAGGTTTGCTGCCTGATTATGAACGTCCTTTTGACTCACTGATTGCATTTTTATGGAAACATCACATTTTAACTGCAGCCATGAATTTAATAAAGGCTGTCAGCAATATATTCAGCTGTAGTTAAATTAATAAGTTTGTTGGTATTTATTTAGCAAGGACGGGCTGCATGCATGGGTTTTATTACAAGATGTGAATTATTTCCCTTTAACACTTTATTGTCTATGATTTCTTAACACCATAGGACTGCGCACAGCTCTTATTTCCCATTTGATCTTAATTCAGCATTTGAACTTCTGCTGCAGCAGTACTCTATAGAGTCGGCTAGGACAATGATCCTAAGCACATGCTTAATCCTAGAGGCAAATCTTTCACACAATTCTTATGGTTGTATTTTAGAAGTCGTCATTATGTCTTGTCTCACCATGGCTGTATGTCATGGCTGACCTTGTACATTAGGTTTGTTGCATATATTTGTCCATTACTTTCTAGCTCCGATAAGCTAGACCCTTCCATTTTATTGAGCATGACCAGAAGTTAATGTCTAGACTAGCTAACTATGTGTCCACACGAAAATCTGATATGCATCTTCAATTGGTAAACAATCTGGCATTTTCATTGCTCGTATCAGCATCTCTCACTGCACGACAAACTGGAGCTAGAAACGAATACCCATCTTCAAGCTGAGCCTGAGGTTTCAAGCTGCTTCCGTCAGTGACGAGGGGAGGCATGGGCGGCTATGGAAGGAAACAGGGGCCGGAAAATATTACCTGATTCCAAATGTCGACATTTGGAATTTTTTCTCTTTCTGGAATGTCGACAATGGTTATGGTACCGTGTCATCCAGTATCTTAGCCTGCAAATATTTTTCGACATTATTAAGCCCACATAAACATCTAACTTTATCCATGGTTGCCGGAGTATCCAATTGAAAATAGTCATCCTCTGAGGAAGGCTTCTGTGTGGCATAAGCATTCAAATCTTGGCGGGCAGCTGTTATTGCATGTCGGATTGCAAAATACACTGTTGAAGCAAGCACAAGTGGTGGCTCTCCGGAGGCTGTTTTAGACCATATTAACGTATCAGAAGCTTATTTTTCATTAGCAAATAGTATCAGAAGAAATCATTGTGTTGTTGCAAAAAAAATAAAAAAAAATAGATTCAGTACCTTTGGAAGATAAAATGCGTTTCTCATGACCGGGACTGTTAAATAGCTCAATGTTTAACTTCTGTGGCAGGTTCCCAACTGTGGGTGGTTTGTACGTCCATGTTCCATCAGATGTAACTCTTCCATGCTCGTCTATACCATATTCTTCTGTGGTGAAAAATCCTATTCCTTGTACAAAAGCGCCCTCAATCTGGAAAAAACGCACAGTTTGTCATCCTGAACTAATACATGTAACTAAGTAGATATATATATGGCAGGCTTTGAGAAGCCCCACTTGGTATATAACTTTCAGTAGTATTCACAAGTCCAAAAATAATTTTGCAGACTCCAAAGAAGAGAACATCACTTACCTGTCCAATGTCTATGGCCGGATTCATACTCTTTCCACAGTCATAGAGGATATCTGTTCTCAGCAATGTCGTTTCACCAGACAGAGTGTCTATTTCTACCTGGAATGAGCAGAAAGGGATTTTGACAAGAAACAAAATCTATTACACATTTATCAGATGACAGCAAAGCAAATGCATCCATTCACATGTGATCTATGCAAGTCTGCTAAGGGAATTGACAACTCATACGTTGCTAACAAAATGTGCTTTATAGGTTGAATAGATCTACATCAAATAGGAACTTATGGGATATGATGCATGTGGATTCCAATACCAAGAATTTTGCAATCAAGATTTCATTTAGATGTTTTGACGTAAATTTAGAGGCCATCACTTCGTTTGAGATGCAAATGCATATCACACTCTTCTGCTGCTATACCTCACTTATGGCCGCTCCATAATTAATGTATTTGACAGCATTTGGCTGTGCTGCAAAGTAAGTTTGGGCAGCTAAGTCCACGTTCCGCATTGCTGCCTGATATTCAAACAGAGCAAAGACACTTATATCAAACATTCGCGCAAGACCCTTCACTAATATAATTATGAGATAACCACTTTTTTACCATCTAGAAACTGAAGACCTACCGCAGTTATTAAGGACTCCCATGAAATACTGTTCTGATTGGCATTTTCAAGCGCTTGTTTAATCGGTTTCAACCTTTCCACAAGAATTTTGCAAGCTGCCATAGCTGCAGCACAGCTGCTTTCTGATGATGTACTCCCACTCGTTAACCCCCCATTAACTAAGCTTATGGTGTCAGCTTGCACAACACGAATGTTTAGTGTGTTGGCATTACCCTTCTCCTCCCAGATCTGATTCAATGCATATAATGTTGCCTGCCTCACTTTTGTCCAGAGGCCTTGCCCAAGTTCAATGCGCCCAACCTCTACCACCACTGAAGCATCTCGCAAGATACTGACTCTTCCTGGAACTGGAAGTACAGAAACCTGATAGACACATGGAACTATAGATATTCCTCTTTTAGACCATCTTCTACTTGAATTGTATGCCTTTACCAGATTCATGCGTCCGTCGAATTCGGCATTAGCTTTCAACCTTTGCCATATTTCTGGCAATGTGTAGTTGATAGGTTCATCTACAGTATTGGAGCCAAAGAAAGCTTCCAATCTCTCAAAAGAGTGCAAATTCCTTTCTATCACTAGAGATGGTTCAAGATTAAGAAAAGCTGCAACATGATGCAGTATGGTGTCTGCAATAAAAGATCCTTGTGTCTCTCCTGGACCCCGCATTGCTGTCCTTGCTGGAATATTTGTTCTGCATATCTTAAAATCAATATCAAAAGATCCCCAATCATATTTTTTCAGAACTGAACGCATAAACATTGGCATTGCAGGGCTTATGTCCTCTGGCCAACCAGCTTGGATAAAAACCTTTGCTTGAAGGGCAGTCACCTTTCCCAACGAAGTAAAGGCGACAGTGTACTGTGTTTTCATCATGTGTCGACCTCCTGCCATTATCATATCAGTGTTTCGGTCCAGTGATAATCGAACAGGGCACCCTACTTTTCTTGCAGCTACAGCACAAGCTGCTGCTACCTGAACAATTGAGAAATAGTTAATGGCTATATTAGAAACACAGTATGTACTATCCATTGGAAATTTACCCTGCATGCAAAGAAAGCCTTTCCACCGAATCCTCCTCCAACTCTTCTGGTAATAACACGTATATTATGCATGGGAATACCTAAGCATAGAGACACAGCGTTCTGCACAAATTGAGGACCTTGACAAGAGCTATAGATTACTAGGCAATTATCCTCGTCCGGTACCACGAGTGCAGTCTGTGTCTCAAGATAAAAGAAGTACTGTGAACCAGTACGTACCTAGAAATAAAAAATGTGAACAGAAATTAGAGACCAAACACCTACTAGAATAAGCTTGAGTTGTGGACAACAATGATGTTACATTTCCAGATTTTAATTTACTCATGACTGGAAGGCCCCAAAATGTAGGTTCATGCAATGACTATTTAAGTTGGCCCAAACACAATAAACCAATCTACAGTAGTGGTCATGTGGTTTCTTCTGATACATGCCCTATGCCCTGCCAGTTTGCCAATCCTTTATTTCCAGGGGTGAGATAAGATATTGAAATGTTGGAGCCCAATAAAATTCCATATCCCCCATCAGAGAAGTGAGTGACCAATTCCAAGTGGTTGCAACTACATGGTCTAGTGGTTAAGATCTTAAACTATAACTTATAAGATCTCGAGATCAAGTAGAAACACAACATCCTTCAAAAACAAAACCTAGTTTTACAAAGCACACTTAGTCTGACAAACATTTTAAAACTCTTTAGTTCAAACAAGCTCTGCTTCCCCATTAACTCCTTATAGTGAAGGAACTACTAAAGCATTTCTCAAGACAGTTGCAAGAGTTCCTTTTATGATTTCCCAAACTGTAAGTTGGTCCAAAAATTGTGTGATGTGTGAGTGCATGTACTCAGTCCTAAGTAAAGATGAAGTTACTGCAAAAAAAAAACTCTATGAACCCATCTATGATGCTTATGTTCCTACCTACCACCTCTAATGGGTGATTACCTGATCCTTATCTCTCTGCAAACTACTTTGCCAGTGCTTAGCACTCATTTGAATGAACATGATCGACAAGACCTGCCCTAAGTACACTTTTTGCACTTGAGGCATTATTATCGACATAAAAAAATGGCAGGATAGAAGTTTTATTCCAACCGGGGAAGAAAGAAAGGAAATAAATACTCACTTCTCCACATTCAATTTTGTGGTCTGCTTTTTCAAATCCTTCTGAGAGTTCACCAAACCGCTGATCTCCCTGGCTTTTACAAAATGGCCATTCTTCAAAGTACGAGCCTCGAGAAATTGCATCTTCAATAGTCAGAATAGGTGGTTCCAAGCACTCTGTCTCATACACAATCTCCACTTTTGCAGCCCCAGCTTTAGCATGCTGAGGGGTATCTGCAACCTGCCACGTCTCATTTCAGAAATCCAGAAAACTTCTTGTGACGAGTAGTATGGTATCACTTACCACAAGACCTAAAGGGTGCCCAACATAGCACATAGAATCTGTTGCAAAAAGGGGATCATGCCCTGCAATGGTTGCACATCCAATATTCTTGCCATTTTCAGGAATGTCATTGATGCTTACAAATGATACCACTCCTGGACATGCCAAGGCTGGTTCTAGAATCACACTTTTTATTTTTGCAAAGGCTTTCCCACCATAAACAAATGCCGCATGAAGACAATTTTCACAAGGAATGTCATCAACATATATAGCTTCACCTGTAAATGCACGTAATGCAGGATTATAATCAGGTGCAAGGAAACAGACAATTGTACATCAATAGTGCTTGAGTATCTTATTATCGACTGGTGTAACTGCCTTCATTGACCCTTTAGAATTCACATTTTCTATGGCTTACCAACATACACTCCTGTTAAAACATGCAACAAAAGGAATAATGTAAAGCAGGCCAGGACAGAAGAGTCTCCAACAAAAGTACAAGCATGCAAGTCCAACTGAATATCTACATAGAAGAACAAAGCTAGTGTTTGAAAAGAGAAAACAAAGTTGCGGCTGAGAAGCTGACCCAGTGCTTCTACTTGAAGACCATGCTTTACTGGCACTTTGAGGATATAAACAGCAGTATTGTAGGGACTTGCCTGATGCCTGGACCTCTGAAAAGTCCTTGGGAGAGGCTGAACCAGAACCACTGGGTAGCTCCTGCTTTCCTGACATCACCATTCCACTGTTGTATCTTTTACCAGCGCGCTGAAGAGTCTCATCTAGAATCTTATTCGAATTTAAGTAACCTTGGTTATATAAAATGGGCACACCTAACCACTGGCCATGTATAGAAAATGAACTCATAAATTTGAAAAGAAACCCAGCTGCTGTGCTACATTTGTAATCTGCCAATTTTATCCCTTCAAATGCTATATCAGCTTTTAATATATTGATGGAGTCTAAGATTGTGCTGGCTGTGATTATCTTTCCCTTTAGAAATTTCTCCACTTTGTTTACACGAAATGCATGCTGCTGCCCTGAGACACCAAAGGCCAGCCTTGATGATTTAATCATCTTAACTTTGTCTTTGTAACCATCCATACAAGCTGATGTCATCTGAACAAGAAAGGCAGCATTTACATGGGCTATGGCATTGGCCAGATGTCGAGGCGCTGCACGATATGTCTTAAACTTTAGTGGCATGTCAGTGCTATTACAGCCATTGGTGGCAGAAACGGGACTGTGGCTTTCTTGCAAGAACTCTGGAATAATAACAGACTGCAGTAGCGCTGCAGGATGAAGGAACTCTTCAAGGAACTGGTCCATGGTTTTCACCACTTCCTTACCAGAAATAACTAACTTGATAAAAGCTCCAGCACCAAGAAGAATCGTTGCAAGGTCTGAATTAAACGATTGTCTTTGTGCCATAATTAAGTTGCCCCCAATGCTAGCCCGGTTTCGGATGTGTGAAGAAGCCACCTTTTCCAAATGATCCACAATATAGTGGTAGGGATGCTTGACTTGTTCCTCCACATTTGCTGCTCCTTGAAAGCTAGTGCCAGGTTTAAAATCTTTCATAAATTCTATTAGCTTCTGAAAGGTAATAGCAGCACCCACTTCAAGCCCACTTTTCTCATGTTTCAGGACGAGAAGTTCTGGCACATGGCTAACATCGACATAAACCTCGGGATTCTCATTCTTGTAGATACCTGCACTAGTATTGCCAACTGTATACCTCACTTCTTTTCTACCTTGGTAAGATTCTAGTGCAGATGAGACTTCCTGCAAGCTGCTTGACCTGAACCAGGTACAATCCTTAGTCCCTTCCACATGTGAAAACATCAAGGGAAGTGGAGGCAGATGCTTCTGGAGAAAAGAAGGAAATGACGGATCCTTACTAGGATTATAAGGTGGCAATAAATTTGCATTTGCATGTTTCTTATCACTCCAGAATATGTTAAGTCCCAAATCTTCCAAATCCACATCAGATCCAAAAGTTTTACACACATCAAGGATGGGTCTATAGCCAGTACATCTGCATATATTGCCTGTAATGGACTTCTCAACATCAGATTGCGGAATTGCCTGGATACAGTCAGTTTCAGCAGAATACTTAGAAACATGTTTCAAGTGCCCATAGATAGACATGCACATCCCCGGGGTACAAAATCCACACTGAGATGCATGGAAACCAACAAATCTTTTCTGAATGGCATGCAGCCCTTTTGAAGAGTTACCAAGGCCTTCGATAGTAGTAATTGCACATCCATCTAAGGAGCAAAGCAATGATAAACACGAATTAACAGTGTAATCCTCAACCTTCCCACTGATGGAATTATATCTCGATACTAATACTACACAAGCACCACATCCGCCTGAAAGAGTAAAATAACTGAAATTAAAACATTATACTCAAAATGAATAATGAAGAGTTGAGAATCTCGCATTAGGATATAATTTGCGAGAGACTAAAATAAGAATGGAGCTCCTAGTAGATTTGGATTTCTTTAGAACTTTGCCAAAAATGCAAAAATCCAAGGGAATCAAAAGAGTTGATAGGAAAAATCAAAGAAGTGGCCTACCTTCACCGCAACCATATTTGGTTCCTTTGAGCTGAGTGCGAGTGCGAAGGTAAGTAAGCAGAGTCATTGATGGGTCCACGTTTTGGAGCTCCACTTTCTTGCCATTAAGGGCGAAAACAAGAGAGCATGTTTTCTCCATCGGAAGAGCCTCGGCCATGAACAGCTACACAGCAAGCTAATGACTGTTAAGATATGGGAGCCTGATATGTGTACAGGGAATGGAATTGATCTGAGCGACCATTTTTGTCTCATCGTGTGTGCTGTAGCAATTTCAACCGCTCTTGCCTCCCGAAACGGGAGCCTTCGACCAGATTGATTGATTCGCAGGTACGGGGATATTGACACCTGTAAATAGGCTATGCTGATGTGGCAGTCTCAACTCTATTAAAGTGATACCGATCTGCTGCGCAAATTCTTATCTTTAATTCTTTTAATCACGAAATTTTAAGCAACTTGAAATTTCGCCTCTATTCGACTACTTTTTATAAAGCGAAAAATCAAGTTGAATTCTGTTGACGTTTTGGGGCGCCGCAGTCTACTCTGTTCTTGCTCAACCCTGCTCAACCCCTCCACCAGTTTCTACTCTGTTTCCTGCCTAAGATACAAACGCCATAGCCATTGCCGTGAAAAGACCTTGCTTAGCCATGGCCAATACAAGGGTATCTCCAGAAGGTCCAAAGGATTAGCCGGATTAGCTTCAAATATATAGCCGGATTAGCTTCAGAGGCAGCAAACCATTTATTTTCTACAAACCGGAAGCTTTTTACTCTGTTTTTGCATGAGATGAAACGCCATAGCCATGGCCGTGAAAAGACACAGGTTGCTTGTTTGTTTCTATGTTGGTCGTAAACACAGCTTTGCCATGAAAAAACAGAGTGAGCTTGTTTTCTGCGGCCATATATAGAGCTTTGCTCAGATCTGAAAAGCTCCTCAAGCACTTTTACGGCAAATTTCAAGCTGCTTAAGAATTTCGTCGGAGAATCTCTCT
>JAANSK020260651.1:0-12406 GCA_011763485.2 Isoetes engelmannii | reverse complement strand
TGTTTCATCCAATCTGCAGGATCCATAAGCCATATTGCTGCTTTCACAGACTATAAACTGCTGCTTGATAAAAAGATGGCTATGGCAGCACTATTTATACCCAAAGCAGAGCTCATCGAATCCCATATATTGTGGTGCAAAACGTATCTTATGTGGCGAACCAAGAAAGCTATAATTTGGCCTTACCTCATGTCGTAAATGAAAACCCCATGCTCTTCCTTTCAATCCACTAACCAATTTGGCCTATATATCCTATCCACTAGAGCATATATCCACTTGCCAGGTACCCAAAAAGGTGCATTTTGGCCCCATCAGTGAGAGAAAATCTTATCCCATTCATTATCCTTGTGGTGAATCAAGAAACCTATTATTGGGCTTACCTCATTTCGTAAACGGAAAACCCACCAATTTGGCGTATATATCCTACCCACTAGAGCATATATCCACTAGCAGGCATGCAAAAAAGTGCATTTTGGCCCCATTAGTGAGAAAACTCTTATCTCATTCATTTTAGCACCAAATATTATGTCCTTCCTCCTCACATTCCATTTAGTGGGAAAACCATGCTTCACTTGGGTTGGGATACAATCCCCATAAAAGATCCATCTGGCCACATTGCCGATACTATAACCACCACATTTTGTTAAATATGGAACCATGGTGGTGACCAGTTCTCCTGACTACTTCAGCATATATCAAAAAGGTAACAAACCAATTGCAACGTGAACAACCTGCCAGCTTGATAGACACACAGGTATTTACCAAATCTGCACTTCCTAATCTGACAGAGTCTCAAAATTACCATCTCCCTGTTCTACCTGATTGGCACAACTTGGTTGGCAAAAACTGCTGATTGCAGTAAGTATCACATGTTTTCATGAGAAGCAGCATTTTTATGATCCCTTATGAAAAAACCTGAGAAATGGCATAAAACCAGAAAAGGAAGAGAATTCTAAATCCTTGTTTTTGCATTGTTGATTTGACAAATTGGATTGTCTTTAGACAAAGAACTAGGACATAAGTTATTCACAAACATTTAACACGATTGTCAATCATCTCTATGATTAAACTTTATCTCCTAACTTTGGCTTGGAACTTGAAACAAAATTTCTTCATAGGGAAACAGTGAAATGTACTATGTTTTTCAGGTAAAACAAAATTATCCTCATTTGAGATATCTAAGGAAAAAACATCTTGTTAGCTGACCGACACCGTTAGTAATCAATGAAGTCCTTGGTGCTCTTTAAATATCTAAATTTCTACAGAAGTATGTGCTCTTGCAAATAAAGATGTCTTAGCTGCTTAAAGATAAACAAATATCTAGAACCATTGTTCATAAGATTCTCAAACAGTGTTAATGTGGTAAATTTGGAACCAGCAAGACGCTATTGGCAATTAGGGTTCTCAAGCTAACAAAAAAAACACAAAGTTCAAGTCTGGATGTACAAAGTGCAGCAATATTATCTTTGGTTAAGTACATAAATGTAGAAAACCTGATAATAATGTCTATGCAATATTGCAGACCTGAAACAGGCAGTGAAAAGAAAATATAAAAACCTGAAAAGAGTTCAATCTAGGCCATTGTCACGTCTGCTTCAGCAATGTGCTGATCTCCAGCATTCTTCGAGTTGCCAAAGAAATCTGTA
Organism: Isoetes engelmannii; assembly: GCA_011763485.2. NCBI lineage: Eukaryota > Viridiplantae > Streptophyta > Lycopodiopsida > Isoetales > Isoetaceae > Isoetes > Isoetes engelmannii. The sequence goes on along the minus strand of JAANSK020260651.1, from coordinate 10,760 downwards.
ATGCATCGACTTCCTGGAGGGGGAGGAGATAGGACCTGTTTCTTTGACAGTTTTCTAGTCTTGCCAGACTCCTCATCTTGATCATTTCCAGCCTCATCTTCAATATCATCGCTGTCACTCTCCATCAAAGGTTTGGCACAAACAAGTGAATCTCCAATAAATTCAAGAAACCTACTTTGATTCTTCACTGCTTGCTCAACATCTACCCTTCTAATGCTTTTGTGTTTATTTCTTACCATCACATCAAATGCAGCCTCTACTAAGCATTCCAGAAATGCCTTTGTTGCTCCAGTTATTGCACGCATTCCTTCACCAGAAACCAGCTTAACATCCTCATCTAACTTGACTATTCTCTTCACTCTTCCTAATGGGAAAGCTAGGCTCTCGTCTGAAGAAGGGCCGCCTTCAACTTGAACTCCTGCGTCTGTTTCTCCTTCTTCTGGCCCGCCCAAATCATTGTTTGCTTCTGTTTCTCCTTCTTCCGACCCGCCCAAATCATTAGTTGCTTCAGAATCCGCATGAATAACACTAGAAAATGCAGATTTATCAGAATCTGACAAAGAACGCCACATTTCCCCTAGGCATTTTGCGACATGAGAAGCCGACGAGGGCTGACCTGCTGCAATTAATTGAGCCTTGGCCTTTCCTCTGTTCTGATTGCAGAATGCAAAATAAGGGGAGATCTTCTTGCCTTTTTTGTTCTGCTTCTTTGCAGGTTTTGGATCGGCATTCTTCGGTCTCTCCTCATTGACAGCGTCGCCAAGATCGGGCATGGCGGGGGTTTCAGAGCTTTCCATCGCCATAGCCATTTACTTTGGCGCCTCTTTCAAAGGGTTTATATATACGGTTTAAATTGCTTTTATTTGAAGGTATCAAATGCATTCAAGATTTATTTGAAGGTTTTATTCTACATCCTCACTAGGATTTTAATAGAGTAGATATCAATGAATTTGATGTTGCCTAATAGTACACGATAGTAACATGTAGGGGAGGGTAGCCACGTACGGCGCCGGTCCCATTGGCGGACGGTGAAAAATCACTTTAGGGCTTTGCTAGGGCTCCGGTTAGGGCTTTGCGACAGTTCTGATTAGGCTACACAGAGGAAGGCCGCTTCTTCAAACGACTAGCTCCGAACATGTGCCATAGCTTGAATTCACGGATTGCAAAGCGCCCACCTTCTCAAATGAACAAATTGCGGAAGTCATTCTTGCTTCTGTAAGCTATTGCTTCTTGTGAACGATGCATTTGGTGTGATGTAGTTTAGCTGTTTGTTTTGAAATGCCATGTTTGTGGGTTTCTGCATCGATTTTTTTGCAGGATTTGACATGTATCTATGTAATTCTTGAAGCTGTGCTTACAGGGTTATTAGAAAGGCAAAGGAAAACAAGCTCAAACTGACACCAGAATTTAGAGATGCTCATTGAATCTCGGATCTAGGTCAGGATCTAGGTCGGCGAATATATGAAAATTTTTATTCTCAAATTTATCCATTGGAACCATTCAATGCTTACATAATAGCTTATTTTCTCTTTTCTTCCTTGAAGCCACAAGACTTGAATTTTCAAGCTGCAAAAGCTCAATCTGGTTATAGAGCTACATTTCCTTGGGCCATTCGAATTACCACCATGGTAAGGGATATATCAAACTGATTTATGATTGTTTTCACATGCAGATTGATCGATTGGTTTTTTCTTGTTTAGAATTGTAGACAAAAGCATTGCTATAGAGTCAAGGTTATCAAGGTTTTGGTAACACCTTGGTAAACTTGAATAATTTGGTCTCTGGAGGCAAAACTTGAATAATTTGGTGGGAAAATCAATCATCCCTTGAAAAATTATTTTAAATCAGGTCTCAATCTAAGTTCTTAGTAAGCATATCACATATTTAATGTTCTCATATACGACTTATGTTGTGTTTCTAGAGAGGAACTTGTCAGCTGGAGTCATAGGAAGAATCACAAGTGCCCAGTAAGTATAACAGGATTTACACATTTCTACTGCTTAGTTTATTGCTGTTAATAAGCTTCTTAGTAGATTTTCATATATTATGTACTCATATTTGTCATTTTGTAGGTCTCAAAACATTCATGTTGTAAAATAAGCTTGCACAGAGGAGTTTACATATTACAGTGCTTTGTTTCTCCAGTTATGTAATTTCTCAGCTCATAGAACTTCCAAGCGTCCAATTCAATGAAATAGCAACAATGAAATGTAAGCGAATTCAGAAGCTGAGATGCAGAGCTAATAACAAGGCCTTTAAGTTTGTTGTTTGATTTTGCAGTAATCTGATAAATCTGAATGATAATTCTGTAAATACAATGCTGATTTCAGATATTGTTGTTAAACCCAAGGTTGGTTTAACAAATTTAATCACAATTGTTCAAAAAATAAGTTAGTTTTCTTTCAATTTTATGAAATGTACTCATTGCAGCCTTCAATGGGCTGCCTGAAATCCTATGGGGACACCACCTCAGCCCTGGTGGTACCAGTACCCCCCCCCCCAACTTTGGCATCTCATAACTTGAAGTGGTTTTGCCTCTTTGCCACGTTACTTGGCTTGGAATATACCATTTCTTATTGGGCACGCTCTCATGTGGCATGTATAGCCATTGAGGTCAATACATGGCAGCCATTGAGTTTCTACGCTTAAGTGTGCAGCCAATGGGCACCCTCCCCTACCAGGCATCTTCTAGGCATACAAAGAGATATGCTGACTTACTTGACTCTCAGCACATCTCTTACTCACACTTCACTAGACTTCGGAAAAGTGAAGTTAATTTAGTGAAAATCCCCTGTAAACATGAGCGTATGTGTGTTCAAGGCGTGCAGAATTAAAGAGTCAAATATGGACTGCAAAGATGGTGCGGGATTGTATCTGGATTGAGCACCTTCAAATTGGTTCTTATCATTTGTCTCATATTCTGGGGTGAGCGCATTGTGCTTCAGGCTCTTGTTCCTGTGGCTCCTTCGTGTGCCTACACAGTTAATGAGACACATACATTTTGTAATGCTTATTGTTAATTAGTAAGTTAAAATTTTTAGTTCTCGCACTTCCTTAAGTGAAGTGTTCTAACATGGTGTCCAACAGATATTGTTCTACAAAACTTTTGCAAGACACGGTGTACAGCAAGCCACTGAAAGAAAAAAAAAAACTAGCTAAGCATAGAAAACAGACTCTCGAGCACCCGCTGGAATGAATACGTGTCTGTAAAAAAAGACAACTCTACCTAATTTTCTCCACAATCCTAAAGATGTACAAAAGAATATTTTGTCAAGGTCCCTCTGGCAGAGGGAATGGTCTTTGAAGGCAGTCTAAAGCGCAAGGTTTTCTTGACATATCCTAATTTATATGGTGAACTGAACCTCATAATCACTATTCTTAACAAGGTGTTGCGAGAGCAATTACGACCACTGCTCTATCTGCAACTTGACAACACTATCAGAGTACAAAAAACATCGTGCCATGCTAGTGAACCTTGGGATATTTTAGCTTGGCTTGCTATGTGTACGTCGTACCCATAATCAAATTGACCAAATATTTAGCAGATTTTCTGTGCATAGAAGAAGGCCTTTAGCCTTCCGACTTTAGTTCAAATTATTGAAGATTCTTACACTCCAATGTCAGTAACTGAGATTCTGAAGGAGACTGTTGACTTCAAAGAATTTGTCTTCTCCCAATGTGATGATAGAGAAGATGATCTCAATGATCTTTCATTCCAAGACCACACAAGTTCGACTTGCACAATATAGGCAGTTACTTGCAAGGGAAAAAACCGTAGTCCACTAGCGGGATTGCACTTCCTTAAGCATGTTCTAGAGACGAGATTGGTAGAACGTGCAAAGAAATCTCACTCAAGAACAATCCAAAGGAGACAAATTAGTAGAATGTTTACAATGTTGGAAGTATTGGCTGGCATTATACAATCGTCTACATATAATGCAATAACTTATACATCATTTCCTTGTCGCAACGTATATAAATTATCATCACAATTCAGATTAGTAAGCTACTTTCTCTCAAATATGTATCCATTATTTTGTGCCACTGCCTTAGGAATTGTCTCAAACCATAGACTTCCCTATTCAACTTTTACACCTTGTCTGCACCCTTTTGAAATCCTTTGAGCTTGTTTCATGAATATTTTTCCTCCAACTTTGCATTTAAAAATGTTGTAGTGACATCCATATGATGTAATTCAAATTTAAACGAGTTTCCATTGTTACTACCACTTGAATGATTGTCATTTTTACCAGTAGAGATAATGTTCTTCATAGGCGAGTCCCTTCTTTGAGAAAACCTTGTGCAATTAATCTAGCTCTTATTTAGGTGTTTTCCCATTAGCCTCTGGTTCTAATTTGAACTTCCATTTACTCCCCACAGTGTTTTTTCCTTCGGGCATTTCAACAACTTCATATGTGTTTGTTTTATTAGAAGCATTCATTCATTCTCCATAGCTTCCTTCCAATTCTTTGCTTCATTTGAATTTTTGGATCCTCAAAACTAATTGGTATTTTTGGTTTTCTCACCATTAGGATCTGTGCATTAATATCTTCTTGAGGTTATTCTAGTCTCATACTTCTGCCACATCCATGCCTCCTATACTCATTAGAGTAATATTCAATTATTTTGCTAACCTCTATGCCTCTGTCCTCCTTTTTTCTAGGTTCTTACTGCTCCAGTTTGTTGTGAACAGTTTCTATACCTGACCGATCTAAAGTTCCTCCCTACTATTATTCATGGCATAAAACGATGCATTTCATGCTTAGATATAACGTCGGGCTCATGGTTTGCGCCATCCCTCTCATCAAGATCAATTGCATTCACCTTTCATATGCCATATATATTTGGCTTAACTTCTCCTTGCTTTTGTTTACTTGCATGCACAGCGTACTGCGAATATGTTTATAGGCTTATGAAAATACTCCTCCTGAAATATTGTGTCCATGCCCACAATTATTTTCCTCTTTTCTGGATAATTCAACCTATAACCTTTGGAGTTTCTTACCCATGATTTAACATCTAACTTCACTCTTTGCTCCTTCGGAACATGGGCAAATACCAAACATTCATATAGTCTTAGACGCTCATATGATGGCTTTTATATATGAACATAGACTTTTTGGGATGTTATCATTTACGCTTGCACTAAGCAAAAGGTTTTGTATATACAGTTGTTTTAACACCACCTTCCCACAAGAAAAGAAATTTGGCAATCCACTATTTTTTGACATGGCTCTAATAGCATCGAACATTCAAATGTGTCTCTGCACAGTTGATGCAGTGTTATCAGATATGTTTGTAATAGTTGATATAGCTGAATCTTTAATGATGCCAACTTGTAATGGATTGGTTTGATAATATGTCTTTTAGACTGTTTCTCTGTATAATCTGTCAGATTCCTTTTGGATGCTAGAATATCATCACAAATTTTGAATCCCTTTAGGATGGCTTGTTTCATGACTGTATTACCATTTTTATATGTTTTCCTCTGGTTAATGAACCACTCTTACCTTTTGTTGAACTTGATAATCCAAAATAGAAGTAGCTTGATAATTTGAACCATATCCTTTGGATTCTTGGTAAATATGATTTAGGGCTTGATGAAGATCCTCTATTTGGTCTTTGATAACTAATGGAGCCTTCTCTTTGTTTGTGAAAGATTGTTTTGGAATGAATTTTGGAACCCCATGATTGTATATTGCCTTAAAATTTGAAGAAATGTCCATTCTAGTCATGTTCTTGTCTTTATCTGCCTCTTTGTAATACTCATCAGTCTCCAATTTTTCAAGAAGTTTAACCTGTTTTTAGCCATTTTCTTAAGTATCCTTTTCTGACTTCCATTGACTCTTCTCCAGCTATTGTCATTTTTATTTTTATCTCCCAATCTGGTGTCTAATGTAACAGTGGAGTTCAAGGAATTGACATTATTTAGTACCATTGCAAAGACTGGTATGTCCCTGTAGTTACTAGTGCATGGTCGAGAGGCTATAGAGTGTGCAGGAAAGGCTCCTGCTATTTGATTCTCAACATTCTGTATTTTTGCAATCTCCCCACAATTTATCATACCAGAAGTGTCTCTTACTGCATTTTAAACACTGAGGAGGCAGAACAGACCATCTTAAAGATAGAGAAGTTCTATTGCCAAATATGACAGTGAAAGGGATAGCAAGGGGAATCTCTTTAGAAATATGTAATTGACAAAAGCTCTTGGAGGCCTCGAGGGGGAATATTCAATGGAGATATATGTTCCAATGGAGTTGAAAAGCAAATTGAAGCAACCTTCATTCCAATATGTTGAACTGAGTCATGGAGAGTTCTGGAAGCAATGCAAGGAAGTTCAGCTTTGAAATGTCAAATTTTGAATACCATTTTAAGAATGTCAGATGAAAGAAAGCAAAGAGCATGGGTCCATTACTTAGAAAGAAGGCAGTTGTTTGTTTGCTATCACAATCAAGCATTATGTAAGGGTAATGAAGCCATTACACAGAATTTACTTGAATACTTTTATGTAGCTATTGGAGAAAGTGCCATAATTTGTCAAGCTTAATTCCACATTTATCAACTTTTATCAAAACAGAGCAATCAATCATGGAAGACACTTTAGCATGAACTGAAGGCAAATTTAAAGAAATACCAAGATCGAGAAGCTGCTTTGACATTGCCAGAGGTCGAAACATTTTAAGGGTTCCGTCCAAGGAAGCATCAGAATGAATTTTCACAGGGGCTTAGGAACTTCATAAGGGAAAGGAACCTTTGTGATGGGATCAATTAATGGCAGATGACCCCACATATCAGGATCCTTGGAAAAATTATTCCATATAGGTGTTTTGAAAGTTTTAGGGGTCCACAGCCTGGCAATTTTTTGTAATATTAGCAAAACTACCAAATAGAATAAAATCATCAGGATGTTCTTGCAAGGACCTTAGACGTTCGAGAAGAGCTGGACGATCTTTGGACGCCAATTGAGAGAATCCGTGAAGCAGTAGAGAAATAGGGCTAAAAGAGGACAACAAAAGGCACGTTTAAAGAAAGCAGCAGATAAAAATTCAAAAAGAAATAGCCTAGAACTAGTCTATGAATAAGAGATAAAAAATGATGCATCAGAGATCAAAATGCAAAAAGAGACATTGATTAATGCAACAGAAGAATTTCCTAATTCCCAATGTCTGATCCCACCATAAAAGTGTAGAATGTATAGAACCATAACCATAGTCTTGCTCAATGTATACTTCCACGAAAACTTTGTGATCAGACCAATCTGCATTCACTGGAAAAATTCCTGAAGAAGCAATGTTCTTAGTGCCAACGAATTCTTTCAACCAAGAGTCAGTGATTTCTACTTCAAATTCCACAGTGCTTGGAACGAAAGTGTATTCCGAATAAATAATGTATCTTGGAAATACTGTTTGACAACCAAGCAATCCCAAAGGTCTGTTGCAGGGCCTTTGAAAAAACCACAAGAAATTCTTGTTTTCTGCCTAATGATGGCAAAAACTTTGGTATCCATATGAAGATTAAGAGACCGAGAATCAAATTATTGTCGATCCTCTACAGGCGCAACAAGGGATCACACAAGAATTTGGATCAAATGTGGAAAACTTTAGCTAATAGAGGTGGCTTAGGCCAAGAAGAGGAAAAATTCGAAAAAGAAAGAAATCAAGAAAATAGGCGCATCCCATTTGTTAGCACTATGTTGCTGTCAGATCTGGCAGGGGTTTGCTTCTAGTTCTTTTTTACTATGGTCGATCTATGTGGTTCTTTTTATTGCTTCATGGGTGTATTATTTTCTTTTGGCCTTTGGATTGTGAAAGAATTCTCGGCATATTCCCTCTGCATAGATCCTGGCCACCCTTGCAAAGTCTTTGTGGGTCAAACTATCCCTAGTTGACCCGCTTTTCAAGGGACCTAAAAAAAAATCCACCATTGCATCCAAGAAATAAGAATACGTCAATCGTATGACGGATCGTATGAGCGAACGGAAATACAAATTTTGAGTATCCTGCACGTATCATGTTGCTTATCCAAAAACAGAGGGCATCCCTGCTATAGGGACTTGCAACAGCCAGGGCCCAGGGAATCGAACCCCAACAAGAATCCATTGCCCTGTTGTAATTTTATCATGATCTTTAAGATAGATCATGTAACAGATCTAGATCCCGCCTGGCCTTAAAATTAAGAACGCCGTCACGAGGAGTATAGTTTTCCATTTTCTCCAGCAGAAGCAATACTAAACCCACAAATCTGCTCCGAGAACCTCAATATCTGCAGAAACTACAAAGCCGCTGCAACTGGATACAAGCTAAGAACTACCGAGCATTGGGTATTTCAAAGGGGCGTGGCTTTTTACACAGGAGCAACTAAGCTGGCTACAAGTTGAAGACTGCCATCCTAAACTACAGATTTGAAACGCCCGTCAGTTCTCATCTGCGGGTCGACAGGAAAATCCCACAGAGACTGGGAAAAGCATGCTTATATTTACTGGAAACAACCAAACGGCTCCATAAACAGAGGAGCGGCCAGCAGTTTTCATGCGCAGGGCCAGATAGAGTTTCCATGCACAGGCCCGGAGGCATCCCTGATTCACTCTCAAACCGGTATACACAATAACAAGCTCATAATCCTTCAAGATCTGCAACGATTAAAGCTGCCCCTGCTTATCAAACCGGCTTGAAAGCTTGTCTACAAAGCTACGCCTATGGCTTGGAAGCCCTGGATTAACGCAAATTCCTTGTCACCAAGATCACTCCTTTCGAAATTAGAATGGTGCTCCTGATCGCCATCTGCCAGCGCTCACGCGCTCTTCAATCCGGCATCGAACATTTGGCTTCTAAGCCCTAACCTCGGTGCCATCATCTTCTTTATATTTATATGTATTTCGATACGAATACACCCACTAACCTTCCAGAATCATAAGTTATAAAAATACGATTACTGATCGGGGCCACGTTAGTGTATATTGACTTTCATTTTGCGTTTGGCAACCATCAGATGAGGTGGAGAATGGGGTTTGAACCCATCTTGTTTGAGTTGTGCTCAATGGTCAACGGAGAGGGAATATGACGTGGCATATTCCCTTCATCAACGGCCAAGGATGAGGGATTACAAGGGGTGAGCGATTAATAGGGGACAATAATCCGTTCTGAACTAGCATGTCGGTTTGTTCATGTGGGCATTAAATCGTAAACTCGGTGCCGGAATAAATCGCTATAGCGATGGGAAGCTACGGCTATGGCTATGGCTGATGGCCATGCCCGATCTTCCTGAAGCTGTTGATGAGGAGATAGCGAAAAATGCTGATCCGAAACTTGCAAAGAAGCAGAACAAAAAAGGCAAGAAAATCTCCCCGTATTTTGCATTTTGTTGTTAAAACAGAGGAAATGCTAAGGCTCATTTAGTTGCAGCAGGTCAGCCTTCGCCGGCTTCTCATGTCGCATTGTGTAGGAGAAATGTGGCGCTCTTTGTCAGATCACGAGAAATCTGCATTTTCTAGTGTTATTCATGCGGATTCTGATGCAAATAATGATTGGGGGAGTCGGAAGAAGGAGAAATATAAGCAAATAATGATTGGTCAGAAGAAGGAGAAACAGAAAGAGTTCAGGTTGAAGCCGGCCCTTCTTCTAAAGACGGTTAGAGAGAGTGAAGAAAATAATCAATTTACATGAGGATGTTAAGCTGTTTTTTGGTGAAGGAATGCATGCAATAACTGGAGAAACAAAAGCATTTCTCGAATGTTTAGTAGAGGCTGCAGTTGATGTGTGGTAAGAATAAAAACAAAAGCATTAGAAGGGCAGATGTTGAGCAAGCAGTGAAGAACAAAAGTAGGTTTCATGAATTTATTGGAGATTCACTTGCTTGCGCCAAACCTTTGATGGAGAGTGATAGCGATGATATTGAAGATGAGGCTGGAAATGATCAAGATGAGGAGCCTGGCAAGACTAGAAATTGAGAGCTAAGTGGTTCAGGCCCTCTGTCAGATTTCATAAATACTTGTGTGTCTTATTAAGCTGGCAGGTTGTTCAAGTTGCTTGGTTTGTTACCTTTTTGATATATGCTAAAGTAGTCAGGAGAACTCGTGACCACCATGGGTTTCATATGTAATGAAATGTGGTGGTTGTAGTATTGGCAATGTGGCCAGGTGCCCCAACCCAAGTGAAGCATGGTTTTCCCACCAAATGGAATGTGAGGAGGAATGACATAGTATTTGGTGCCAAAATGAATGAGAGGATATTTTTCTCACTAATGGGGCCAAAATGCACTTTTTTGATGCCTGGCTAGTGGATATGTGCTCTAGTGGGTAGGATATATACGCCAAATTGGTGGGTTTTTCGTTTACGAGATGAGGTAAGGCCAATAACAGCTTTCTTGATTCACCATAATGAATGAGATAAAAATTTTCTCACTAATGGGGCCAAAAATGCATCTTTTTGGATATCTGGCTAGTGCACCTTTTTTGGATTTTTCTTACTAATGGGGCCAAAATGCACCTTTTTCGATATCTTGGTTCACCACATAAGATACATTTTTCTCAAATTACACCACAATATATGGGATCCGATGAGCTCTGCTTTGGGTATAAATAGTGCTGCCATAGCCATCTTTGTATCAAGCAGCAGTTTATAGTCTGTGAAAGCAGCAATATGGTTTATGGATCCTGCAGATTGGATGAAACAGCAAGCAGGAGGAGGGGCAAAAGGGGCCAAGTTAAGGCGGCTATTGTGGCAGAAGTTGCAGAGTCTTTTACTTGTGTTTGCAGCAGAATT
>JAANSK020260640.1:0-12406 GCA_011763485.2 Isoetes engelmannii | reverse complement strand
CCATATGCACATAATAACATAAATCAATCTAAACCAAAACTTCTCAACATCAAGTCACTTGCTTCAAAAACTACTTTGAAAACCCTTGTCACTTCTCGCAAGTCTGCAGACTCGTCTGAATGCATAGAAGATACGTCTGGAGTCCTGAAATTCAAGAGAGTGTAAATTGAATAGAAGCTGAATGCTCCAGATTTAATGCACCAGACAAATTGTACCTCAAAATGAAGGGAATTGTAAGCTTGTGTGGAATTGTGTCACCAAATAATGATGTTTCCTGGGCTATTCTCAACAAGACTCTTCTTACAATATCACCCAAGTACATTCCTGATACGAGCTTCTCAAAAACCTATAAAATTGACCACCATAAGTATCACATAGTTAACACATAAATACCTTGTGCTTACCTGATCTCCAGGATTCACACTATCAGCATCTAAAGCTTCATCTAATTGAACTCTCGGAAGATAAGATGACCAGAAACTTCCCCATTCCATATTAATAACCTGCTCCAATTCATGTGTCAATTCCGTAATATAACATAATAATATGCTGACGATGTTACAAGAGAAGCACACACTTGAAATTTGCAATCGAGTTGAAGAATAATACCATTGTCCCCGAATTTGACATATCCCCTCGCAATTTTGGTATAGCATCAGCACGTTCTATATAACAAGCATTAGTGCCGGTCCCAAGAATCACAGCTATCACCACATCATTATCCCAATAAGTACCACCAGCCAATGTGCCAACAGTATCATTTACCTGTTAAACAGAAATAGTGAAGTCTTTGCTGTTTATGCATTGGTTTTCCATCTCTGCTTGAGATTCAAATAACTGAATTAAAAAAATGACGATTTACCAGAGCAGAGACTTTCATGTCCAAACCCTGACGAACCATTGCAGCTTGCAGCTCCTGGACAACATCCTTGCCAACCTGTCTCACACATAATCGGTAATCAGTTAATTCCAATTCCTCAAAAAACTAATCCATAATCCATCTTAAAAACAAAACAAACAGACCGTTTCAGCAATAGCAAATCCTTTAGTCCACTTCAAGAGGGTCCCACTATTAATGGCATTTTGTTTTACAGGAAAAGAGAAGGTAAATCCAAGCTCTCGTTGTTGCCCAGGAACAAGATGGTAGTCACCACCTTCTTGGTCCACAAAATCTTTGAGTGCTGAAGCAATAAAATTAAATAACTCCTGCAAACATCTTCATTATTATAAAAAATACAACACAAATAGAGAAACAAGAACTAGCCATTACAGACCTCATTGGAGCCAACCATCAAATTTGGTGGAATTGAAACTTCCTCATACTCCTGTTTCAGGATTCGGCCTTCCTTTCCACCGAGCTGGACCCTTATCACTCTGAAATTAGTTCCACCCAAATCTAGAGCATAGTACAGGCCTTCTTCGTCACTGAAACAATTTACGTTAGTGCTGAATGACTATGGATAAATGGAGACAGCAAATACAAATATAATGAGCATGACCATCAATATATATCGTAGCATGAAACAAAGAAGATATCCTAATGCAATTCCAACCCTATCACAATGGCAATTCTCAACCCAAAAAGACTTTGAGACTTTCTTCTAAAGTAAATGGTTGCAATACTGAATATCATGGGTAAATGGTTGCAATACTGAATATCAAGCACGCATCAACGAGTTCAGACACTAGAATGCTGGACTTCAAACATTGACACAAGCACAATTGCAACCTTAAGAGACTAAAATGTTCTTCTATGTAAGCAATGCATACGGCATGCAAAACTTTCAAAAAGTTCACTAGACATCTAAATTGAGTCAGAAAAAAGCTTGCAGCAATATCTGGTGAAATTCTACAACATAACCTAATATTGACATCAAAAAGCTTAAAAACACCAAAAATAGTGGAATCCAACACTTCATGCATGCCTAAAAGCGAGTAAAGTTCCATACCCTGTAGGCAAGTTATCAACATACGAAAGCAACATTTTGAGCTTGCTGCCGCCTTCCATTGCAAGCCCGGCATGCATCTCAACAACCATTGCATCCACGATTTGTTTTAGCCGTGATGTTGGAGTATCCATGCCTTCTCTAAGTTCTTGCAAAATGGATTCTGCCCTTTTCCAGCTCGCGGCTTGCCTGACCCGTTTGCTAACCACATAAGCCGCAACTCCGCATGCCGCTGCAGCACATATGACAGAAATTGTGACAGCGGTTCTACCCATTTTGATATGCTATGTGCAGTCCAATATTTCACTCTTCAAGAACGCCTATACCGAGAGCATTGAAAAATGATCTCTCAATTTTGTTTGATCTCCAGACGTCCGGATCAAAACCTACTTCCTAAAATTGATTACTTAGCAAGATCGATCTCCAGGTGGATCGTAAGAAAAAAATGGTTTGAACCCAAAAGCGATACGAATCGAATGAATGAAAAAGGTCCTTAAAACAACGGTAGATTCAGATGAACCAAGATAGAAAGCAAGGAGAGTGCCAGAAAAGGAAGCCCCAATGCCGCCTACGCCTTTAGGCGGCCAGTAAAAAGGGATTCAAAGCCTGTTATTATCTTCTGGATAAGCTTGCACCCAGCCTTATCTTCTGAGCACAAATCTCATTCTACCAGTCTAAATTGACGACCAAACCGCCCAAATTGCATTAAAAACTGGGAGAGCCGCAGATCTGCAGCAAACTGAAAATCGATCGGCGCTAATTTAAAAATTCACAGATATAATAATCAGGGCCATGGGAAGGCATGAAAAGATGATGGACAGGAATGATTTTCGAGCAGAACGATTGATTGCGGCACCGCTTCTGCTTGCTTGTTAGGCCTTCCTCGATTCGAGAAAGAGAGAGTTTGAATTTTTTTTTTCCTTTTTCGTTCCGATGATGAAGGGCGCCCGTCATTAAATACACGTGTTCTATTTTGACGGGCGGTTCGGATAATGAGCTTAATTAATCGTGCGGTGGTTATATTTTTGGCTTCTTGGACTTTTAATGGAGATTTATACTCTCTATTATTCTTGGATATTTTTCTTTTTAATGCAGAAAACTTCAGTGGTTAAGAAACCAACCCTCGAATGTTTCACATGACCCAAATCACATGATTCTTCCAAATATTCCTTCTTCACATGGCCCTTTACATGCATGAACCATACGCCACCTCGGTGTGCTGCTCTAGCTCTGCACTCTCTGTCTCGCGGGCATACCCCCGAGACAGAGACATGCCCGCGAGACAGAGAGTGTCTCGAGGGTCTTAATCTATATGCTGATCTTTTTTCTATTTTAATTTACTCTAGTCTATTCTTTACATGACCCAGCCCCCAACTCTACATGTTTCTTCCATTTTCTCATTCCATGGAACTTACAGCGTACCAAAAGGAGTTTCAAATGTTCCAAGAAACTTTTAGAGTATCGGAAAGAGCTTCAACTATTCTTAATGTGCGACTTGCGACTGGTCCTTTATTCTAGTGGTAACACATTAGCCTTAGAACAACTATATCTCGATTCCGAGACCACCCAAAGATTGTACTATGTATAGTTCCGTCCCATGGCGATGTATGGTCTACGTGGACGTTAGAATGATATCTATCTATCTTAAATTAGTATAGTTCCTTATAGAAATATGTAAGAAATATGCATTAAATTGCATATTCTAGAATAGTTGTATTCGAGTTCGAGACCAGCCAAAGTCATACTATGCATAGTTCCGTCCCATGGCGGTGTCTGGTCTACGTGGATGTTAGAATGATATCTACCTATTTATCTTAAATCAGTATAGTCCTTATAGAAATATGCATTAAACCGGATATTCCAAGATATATCTCGAAAATTAATATACAGTCCTTATTGAAATGTGTATCAAAATATTAAATTAGTATAGTCCTTATAGAAATACGCATTAGATGGAATATTCCAATATATATCTCGAAAATTAGCAGTCCTTATAGAAATATGTATAAAAATCTATATGAATTTTTCTTGCCATGCAAAAAGTTTATTAGTCAGATATAAAAATTACAGAATGTATAAGTCTCAAAAGATGCTACAGGAACAGGAATATAAAGCGCAATGTACTTACCCCCCAGACTGATCTGATGGGGCCTAGTATACACCTAGGTACTCAATTCAAACAAGCAGTCATAAAATCAAGTCATCTAGAGATTTAATATTCTTTAGCACTTGATTACGAAGTCTGCAATCAAACAGTTGTCAGAGACGATACATGTCACGTTTTCTCTAGTATCCCTTATTCCCATGCGTGCAATATGTTGACACTCAATTTCTTCGCCTTACATCTAGCATATTCGCTCTTCTAACATCATTATTGCTATCATTGCATCTTTCTGTTTGTCTTCTTTCTTAGTATATATCTCCTATAAAGTTCTTTCATTTGTCATTGGATTCAAATGGATTCAATCTATGGATCCATCTTAAACATCTCTTCATGTAACTAATGGCATGCCCTCATCTTTATTAATTTTCCATTAGACGATGGGTTGGTTACAACCTCCACATCACATATAAAGGGAGGGCCACATAAATCTGCATTATGCTTCTTTCTTTTGTATGACATAAAGGGTGTGGCACCGAAAGGAATCCAGTTCAAGTTGTACCTTGACAAACGTTAGATCTGGACATAAAGTTGTACATATGAGAACAAAGCTAGGGATCGACTTGAATAATGAAGTTCTAAACTCTACAAATATCCCATGCAACCTTTACTATATATGTATTATGTCGGTTAAGGTGGTACACATCTCCATGAATTATTGTACACGAATCTCTAAGGATTATGATAGGAATCCATCGTAGTCGAGAATCACATATTTCCTGACTGCTCGTAATGAAACATGTTTAACATCGTGTAGATGTTCATCATCTATTAGAAAAGCATAAACACAAACAACTTGCCTAGATTTCTCTCCTCACGAGCAACATCACTATCTTGAGGGAGCACGATATGCCCTTAACTGATTCTTATTTAGATCTGTGAAAGGATGATAGTGCATTGTATCACAGATTCGACATCATTATCAGGTGCACGGGTTTGCTTATAAACCACGTGCACCACATATTTGGGAGGGTTAACTTTTAATTTAGCGTTGCTTTGGTTGTGATTCTCCAATGAAGTGTGATAGTTAAATACGTCAAGCTAACCGGGATGTGTCTTCTTGTTCTTCACCGCTTCATGGCCTGCACAAAACCTGGAGAAGCCAGTCAAGTTAGCTTGACGTTGGAGAAGGGAAGGGGGTCAGGCATTCTTGCTGCCCCCTCCACCTGCTAAATCCAGTCGCGCCTAAACGGCGCTCCCGGATTTAGCAGGTGGAGGGGACAGCAAGAATGCCTTCCCCCCTTCCCTTCCTCTATACATCACACTGCCGGACTTGGCCATGGCAGAAGAGCAAGGCAGAAGAGCATCGTGCAACAACGCCTATGGCGGTTTTGGTTTGAAGATGCACAGCTCTGTTTTCTTCAACAGCATTCATCTGGACGAAATAGCCATGATAACTGATGACCTCTAGATGTTACCGTAGCTATATTTTAAGATCCTGCAGGTAACATGCATCTCTGGTTCTTGCATTTGCGCTGTTCTTGCATTTTGAGCCATAGCTAAGCGTCTTTAATGTTGTTTCTTAATCAAACTACCTAAGTCTCCTTCAGAATGTTTTCTAATCAAACATGTTTTGATGTGGTATGTGGCTGGGACAGGGCATCCATTTTGTTCAATTTGGTCTTCAAGAATCTGGTTTTAGATGTCGGCTATTGGCTTTCTTAGAAGCTACAGGTTGCATTGCTTTTCTATCATTATTGCTTACTGGCATATGTACTTGGGTTCGTAGTGTATGTGTTTTCCAGGAGCAAGTGGTCAAAAGTTTCCGGAACCCTGAGGTATTTTGCTCCTCCATCATTTTTTCTTATGAAGGATCTTTAATCCTTGACGATTTTTTTAGAGCTGGGCATTTGGAGGGGTTGTTCTTATTCCTGATTCCAATAAAGAACTGCTTGAGTCACAACTACTTCACAGACTGCATTCTGGTCCGTGCATCCAAGTTATTGAGAGCTTCTGTTAGTTTTCATCTCTGTTGCTTCTTTGAGTCTTTGATTTTGATTTTAAAGCTAGATAGTTAATCTGGATGAGAAACTTAGTGTATATTTGGTTTAGCTCCTGCACAAGCTCTATCTTATTGTATCTGGAGTTTTCCTCTTCTTATCATCAATAGACTTGAAAGCCATATAGGGTTTGTGGATTTGTATGTAGCAGCTTATAGTAGCAAGATTATGGACGGATTGTCCATATTAGGTTTGTCCTTAATTATCTCTTATATCTATCCTGTCTGTTTGAAAGAGCATGCATAATTTGTTGAGCATCCTCGTTTAACTAGAAATCTATAATCCGGAGATTTCTTGTGACTATCTGAGGTACAGATGTTTGCTTTCTTCTTCCTTATATAGATGTTAGATAAACATGATTGCAAGTTCACACTTTCCAGAATCTTTGAACATTTGTAGCGACATCATTATGCTGTTGTTTTCATTTGGGCTGAAGACAAAGCAGATGAAAATACTAAAAAGCATCCATGCTCATGAGCTGAAAATGAAAGAAAAGCAAGTAACTGATGAGGTACTATGTTTGCACTTGCTGGATCTATTGCCTGGAAAATTGTATTGCAGCTCTATACTACACCTGTTCAGAATAAGGAAGAGCGTATATATCGTCTGGGATGTGGTTTTACCGGACAATTGAGGTGGTTAATTCGGACAAGCGGGGTGGTATATGCGGACGTCTGGATTAACCAGTGGTTAATCCGGACAAAACAGAGTGGGGTTTTACTGGACGTCTGGATTAACCAGTGGTTAATCCGGACAAAAACTAAGCGTAGAACTGCGCGGCAGGGCCGAAATTTTTGAACTGATGGTTCTTACTACTCCATGGGCGGCTTGATCTGGTTCAAAAAGCATCTCAATCGCTTTGTCTATCTCTTTAATGCTAGTTTGATGAAGAGAGGAAGAGATTTGAGGCAAAACAGAGCCGGATGGATAAAAAAAAACCCAAAAACAGTTGGTTTTGGGCTTCAAACCGTGCAATTCTTAATGGGCTGATAACGGATATCTGGTAAAACCACATCCCAGACGATATATACGGCCTTCCTTCAGAATAGTAAAAATGAGCATGAATCTCTAATCTGGAATTTGATGTCCTGGTTGATTGCACATGAATCTAATTTATCTGGAATTGACTAGATGAATGTAAACTTGCAGAATGCAGCAGAGAGAAGGTTGTATGTGTGCGCAAGTTCCTGCCCTTGGTTCCTTATTCTTCTTCTACACTGTTACAAATCGTCTTCGTAAAGTGTTTGACCTCTCTGAGCTTGAATTATCCTTGGCTTCATTTTTACTTTTCTTTTCAACGTACCATAGGCGCTACTATAATATTTCGGCAAAAATAGAAACTGCTGAATTGGTATATGACAGTACACAGGCAAAGTACACATGCAATACAAAATACAGTAGTAAATGATACAAAATGCAGTATTGTGAATTGTACTTGGGCTACGGTAGGTTAACTCTGTTATCTATTTTCTATGTAAATTGGCCAGACGATTTGTCAGCTTGAGAAAAATGCTTACACTACAACATATCGGTGCTTCATAAGTTTGGATTTTTTTACAAAAGTATAACATGCCTCCACAATTTTAGGTGTGAAAGCAACGTGGGAACATATGTCATAAACTGAAAATGTGACAACAGTGTTATCAAGAAGACAAATTTTTTTTTTTGGACTCAAGAACACGATGGACAAATCCTTCTAACATATTTGCAGCATTGTGTAGCAGCTATTTTTCTCCAACACTTTTTTCTAGTGTCTTGCAACAACAATTTGCGCATTATAATATCAAAATGACCAATGGTTGATATATTCGAAGAAGCCATTAGGTCTATTCAAAGTGATTTTATCCAGCAAAGAAATGAGTGTCTGACCTCTAGACAAAAGAAAAGTAGGAACTTCTTACTGGTGCAGTAAAAAAATTTCTTTTTGTGTAGAAGCATAATGAAGTGTCATTTGGAGATGAGACAAGGAATTTAACATTTGGCATGGTTGAAGCTCATTGGAAGCATTTCGTCACCAAGTTGTTGGTAATTTTGAATACAAAACTCAAGTGTTGTGGAAGTAAAACACATCCATCACAACAACAACCTAGTGATTAAACCATTGGTAACGGGTGATCCCCCACCGAAGCCCAAAACCCACTGACTAGACAAAACACAAGGCAATGATGTAGGTTAAACTCCTGCATGTTCTCATACTATACGCTGAGATCGATGCATCAAGTTATCTTTACAAATCCAGCCCAATTTTGAATGGGTTCAGTTCTTACATGTTCAAATTTAAGATCCTATCGACTTTACACAAAACTTCAATTGCAGTGGGTTCGACGAAAGAAATGTTCGGTCGCCGCGATAAATTTCTTGTATGTGTAACAATTAATCATATGATCTATTTTTTATTTTTATTTTTGTACTTTTTTACTTCATCAAATCTATTGACTGATATGAAGCAAAGCACGGGGGAGTGGCACACATCAAGATTTGCAAATTAGGCAAATATTATGTAAAAATATTATCTCTATGTGAGTTCCCGAGCAATACAATGAAATAATTTTACATAGAGTAATATGGATACTAGTGTAAAAGATAATTATTAAAATGGGGTCGTGATAATAATTGATGGGGTCGTGGAGCATTGAGCAAAGAAAATAGCAAGGGGAAAAGGGACTTCATGGAATGGCTTTTTTTTTCTCTTTAAAAGGGGCTCTCTTACATAGTTTTGAGGCTCTAAATTTCGTCTGAGGTTCTAAAACCCCACGACCGCAGCATCATCCATCGTGACCCACTGATGTTAAGCAGGAGTTCCGTTGGATGTGTAGATGCCACAGTCGCCAAAACCGTTGCTTTGTTTTATTTTTTAGCGATTCCCTTTTTTTGCGCCCTTTTGTAAACTGATCCTCGCCGTCAAATGCGCGTGATAATGCAAGGCGCCCGAAATCGATGGCGGGCAACCATGTTGCCTCACGCTTTGTAACGCGGAGTGGCAAAAAAGGCAGACCGTCCGATTGTGAATCGGACGATGACAATAAAAGATGCCTTCACCCAAACACCAAAGCCAAGGTTAGCCCTTCAAGCAACCCAAAAACAAAATATTGACATTATGCACTCTGACAAAATTGCTACAATGCAAAGTGAATCAACGAGAATGTTTGATAGACAGACGTGCCACCGTTTAGGCCTTTGGTTAAGGTGTCCTCCACCCGAGTTCAAAACCCAGGGGCCAATGTCCGTTTAGGCCTTTTGGTTAAGGTGTCCTCCACCTGGGTTTTTAGGCCTTTGGGTTGAGGTGTCCTCTACCTAAGTTAAAAACCCAAGGGCTACCATTGAATGGGAGAAGTAACTATTCAAAATAAAAATACGTATATAGAGATACCCATAAATGCTTTAGTAAAGAGGAAAAAAAAATTTGGACATTATGCACTCTAAAAAATTGCTACAATGCATAGTAAATCAGTATAGCCAGAATGCTTGGTAAATGTAAATGTTGGATTTGAAGGTGGACCTTATGCACTTTAACAACATTGCTACAATGCAAAGTAAATCAGCATAGCCAGAATGCTTGGTAAATGTAATTGTTGAATTTGAAGGTAAACCAAGAATGCTTGATAAATGTCAATGTTGGACTTGAAGGTAAACCAGTGCTCGCCGTAGAAGAAGGATGATGCTCTAAGTAGCCCTACGATTCTGGGAAAGGAAAAGTGGCTACATATAATACACACAGGATTTCCTACCAAGGGAATAAGTTGAAATGCTAGAAATAAGGATATATTTGCACATGCTTCCACTTGTGTGTCTAAATAACTAGCTGGTGCAAAAGGTCACCCATGTAGGCATTTCACAAAGCGCTTTTACATAATTCTTCCCTTGAATGTTAGGTAAATTTTACATCTTGGCTATTTTCTGCTTATAAGGGATACACATGGCCGAAGGAGCTGCTGCAAAGCTGCTGATTTTGGACTGAGAAACGAAAAAATTCAGCAATGTTTTAGGTCCAGATCTGTCGCAATGTCCATCTCACATAAGCTGAATCCATCAGTGATGGCTCCGCTAAAACTCAGCATAAGGTTTTTTTCCTCCATATGAATCCTCCATTAAATGGCCCTCTCTTTCCTTTTATGACAATAGCCAGATGGAATCCCATTCAAAACTATCAGAAGCCAAGTCTTCATGACCTCATATTCAGTGTATTAGTTCCTCCTTAATGACTGTACAAAAAGCAGTTTACTCATATTTACACTGCTTTTACTGTGTTATGAACTGACTAGTCCCAGGCCAAAGAAATATTCTCTCCACCGGATTCTTATCAGTGCCAAAACTATTGGAGTGTGACATTTGTACTGCTCCTAAATACTTCCACTCCTACATAATCTATAGAATCTATATGTGGGATCCCAACCTTCACACGAACATCCGTGATTGTAGTAAACTCTTTCATAACACCACAGGCAATAGAGTTTGCCAATGACTGTAACAGACTTTGTGGCAAGCCTTCCACAATCGAGCAGACCAGTCTGTAAATAGTAATAAGCATTTTCAGAAACGCAGAGGCAATCGAAGTGCATTACATAATTCATATATACAACATACAGAAGTGGAGAATGCCTGTTGTTCAGAGATAGCGTCTCTCATTAATAAGGTAGCAGATAGGGCAAGGTTAACAAGCTATGAAAAGATGGCAATCCCCTTTTAAGATACAAAATTCCTTCAAAAGAGCCCTTACCCTAAACATTCAGTGCCCAAGTCTCAGGTATAAGAGCAAAAAGAAAATCATACCTGTACACTTCTTTGTAGCTGACAGAATGCTCTGGCTGAAGAGCCTTGTGGACTTCCAACCATAAATCCATATCAACTATGATCTTCTGAAAATGCTTCTTGTCCTCACTGTACACCCCATGCGGTCCACAGAATTTCATTCCATGCATTATGAGTTTGTCTTTACCTATGCTGTTCCTGCCACATAGCGGCATGTCCTGATATTAGAGGCCAACATAACATAGTAATAAATGTGGACAAACAGCTTATCCCTATCCAAAAATTAATCCAAAGCAGAGAGAAAATGTTGGAACTTTTAATACTCTTATTTGACGAATAACTTACCCTTATACTGCCTACACGACCATACTGTTTCATCTTCTAATCGGTTATACATACTTTCTATATATGACATGATATTTATTTGCATACAGCCTTGATCCATTTCTTAAGTCTCTCATGCAACATGAATAAGTCTTCCTTTTAGCTTTTGCAACATGCATAAAACATCATCTGTGAGAGAATTATTTCTACCTGGGAAATGTTGTTTGTTTTCCTAGAATGCACTTTCATGGAAAACATATGCTGTGAAGAATTTTTGGTAAGTTGCTAAGCATTAACTGCCCAAACCCAGTACGTACCTATACAAAACGATGGAGTCTTCGTGATGGCTTTGCAAGTGCAAAGATGGGGCAACATCTTCAGACAGTGGCAGCGCGAGCTCATCATCCGGGGACATAACATCTAGCTCATCTCCATTCATAATACCCTCAGGACTATTTTGAACCTTAGGAATCTTTCCCATTATTTTATCAACCTTAGCAAACCACTTCCAACGTCTACCTTTACCACCAGTAGCCATTCTTCTCTCCTTCTCTATCTTGTATCTCTTTTTCATTGAATCGAGCTTATTCTTACACTGACTATAAGTAAATCTAGATTTCTCACAGCCACATTTCTCATTCAATCTGCGGACAATATCCTGCCAATCGCAGGTACGAAGGTTACCTCTTTGAAGGCGCATGTATTTATCGAGGTAGCAATCGATCAACGCATCAATAGCTGGGTCAGACCATTCTGGGCAATCCTTCTTATCACGGCGAGATCCGGTAGCTCGCTGCAACATGTTAAGCATTTGGGCATCTGCATGGGCAGAAGCTTGGGGGGGAATATGTGGGTGGTCTGCTGCAAAGGACCCAAGTCCGTCGGCCATAGCCGTAGCCAGAGCTCTAGGTCAGAGCTTGTTTTGCTCTTTTCCATCTGCTTGATGTCCAAAACCTCGTTGTCTTAATCCACACACACTTTCTTATAAATTATTAGAGTTTCCTCAATTGTTTCGACTAAATTAGGCAAGGGTTAAAAAATAAATAAATAAATAGATTTTTAGCACGTTTGCACAAACGGGGGTTGGAACATTAAGTCCCTCTGAGGCTATCCACGTTGCCGCCATGTAAGAGAATTATGCACCTGAATAGGCCTAGAATCGTCGGATCTCATCAACGTTCCTGAAAATTCATCGAAATTCCAGCGTGTTCATGGGTAGCATTGCG
>JAANSK020260629.1:0-12407 GCA_011763485.2 Isoetes engelmannii | reverse complement strand
TTTATCCAACAACTTGCAAACAAAAGATGGCAAACATTTTGGTGGGTATGTATGCTAAAGATTTGCTTAAAGAGAGACAATGTATTTTTGATAATTCAATGTTTTATTTTCTATGATCCCCATATTTGAATGTTCTTTACCCTTTCCTTGAAATCGCACTAACTTAAGTGAAGCAAGTGCAGTAAGGATTATATTCAGACAGATGGATTGATACACATGATTATCCACCCAACCGGATCCAATCCGTAATGGGATTATGGAAATTTTAAGATATCAAGTTTGGGTTATAGCTTGCAAGAATTAGAGCCTGCTCCTTATGTAGAGGCTTTCACATATTACCTTTTGTACTGCACAATGAATTGCAACTATAAAATTTAGTTTATTAAAAAAGGGTCTGTTTATTCTTGAGCTTAAATGTGATACCAATTTGGGCATGTCCATCTCCTGTCCAAAACATAAAAACTCCATTCTTGGACGGGTTATACTGTGATTCCACCCTCATTGATACTTCTCTTTCTCAGACATAAAGTCAGCTTTGGACATGGCTGAACTGAAGAGCAACTATGGAAAAGGCCATTTTACAGTTATAAGGTCGTTGGGTGATCTGCTGCTACGAGCATGTTTGCAACATATCCCTTCAAGCTCAGCTTGCACAACAAGGTACGTTGCCGAGTCATGCTATATTACTTCTTTTCCTCATTTTAAAATCGTATAAGACTACTGTTTCATTTGCAGATCGCCTTTCCCTGATGCAGATGTTGTATGGGCATACCTCATTACCTATGTTGGCGGAATTTCATCATTTAAAGAGCTTTGTCAGTTCGTAGTAAATGTGAATGAACGATTTTTTTTTTCTTTCTTTTTTTATCTAATTTAGAGTTTAGGTGTCAGGAATACGGGAATACAAGGACATCACTTTAGAGATGTCTTTCTAGCAGGGTGATTCCATTCTTGTACTGTGGATGTTGGCGATGATTCCACTCTGATTCTTACAACTCAGGCTTCTACAAAAGTTAGTGCCCAATTCCTTTTATGCAAGCTAAATGTATTATATATATAAAGCCGTGGGCTGACATCCATTTGATTCATGCATCTGTATTAAATTTTCATGATAAAGCCCCTTTGTTAGATATGCCCTTTGAGTTCGAATTCCATACACGCTTTTGGTCTAGAGGGGCATACTTTAATGCATTCCTCTCTTTCATATCAGTTATTCACTGCAACATTGCTCTCTTCCGTTTCTAGCCTATAACTGGCCTGAATAGCTAGCACCTAAGTTTTCTTGAATTCAGTTAAACAAAGAAAGTAAACGAGTAAACAAATGTAAAAGAGAATTCAGATTGGTAGGATGTTATGAAAAAAATGCTTATTGCAGCACATAGCATAACACACTTGTCTTTACGCATGAATATGATTGGAAAAATAGTGACTATTGGTGGTGTTGCATATATTCTTTAAAGCTCTAATGTTCCTGAGATCAGAGCAATTTGGCAAAGCATATTTGGAAACAAGGACTCTATACATTAATGTGTTTGAAGGTGTGTGTGAAGCTGCCTTAAAGGGGCAATTCCTTCTGGTGTTGGAAATCTGGATCTTTTGATAATTTAGGCAATGCCACTAGGTTTAGGAATCAAGCTTCCTAGTGGAGACTTTTTACTATTTGAAACAGGAATTCTACTAAGCCAGCTAGGAGGGATGTGATCGTGACCATCTTGCATGACGATCAAACTCATGCCCTGATAATTGTTTATGAAGGCCAGGAAAAAGTATCCATGGTTGGAGGCACCCAATTTTGGCTAGCTCAATCGATTGAGGAAATGATAAAGTTATGGAGGGATTGACCCGAATAGTTTGATGGGCTAGTAGGATAGGACCTCTTTGTTATCATCTATCTGGATGATATTCTGATCTATTCGAAGACTATGGAAGAACATGAAGAACATGTCCGGAAGATCCTGCAGAAGCTGCGCGAACATGGGATCTATGCCAAGTTGGAGGTGTGTCAGTTCGAGCAAGACCATGTTGAGTTCCTTGGCCACTGTATCACTCCTCACGGCATTTCGATGGATCCTGAGAAAGTCACAACAATGCTTGATTGGGAAACACCCTCTGCAGTCAAAGATGTCCAATGCTTCCTGGGGTTTGCCAACTTCTATCGCCCTTTCATCAAGGATTATTTGGAGATTGCCATCCCTTTGACGCGGCTCACATCCAAGAATATGCCTTTTGAATAGAGTATGGAAGTGGAAACGACATTTGTCACTTTGAAGCATGCCTTCACTTCGGCACCAGTCCTTGCCCATGCGGATCCTTCACGTCCGTATGTGGTGGAAGCGGATGTATCCGACTTTGCTCTTGGGGGTATTCTGTCAAAGGAGGGGGATGATCATGAGTTCATCCGATTGCCTATCATTCACGGAAGTTCTAGGCTGCTGAGATCAACTATCCCATTTATGACAAGGAGCTGATGGCAATAGTTGACTCCTTTGAGGGATGGAGGCGATTCTTGGAAGGATCCCCTCACAAGGTCACAATTTATACTGACCACCGGAATCTGGAGTATTTTCAGTCTGCCGGGTCCTCAACCGGCATCAGGCACGGTGGCACACGCAAGTATTGTCACGTGTAGACTTTGTGATCCAGTATTAGTCCGGGGCACTCCAAGGAAAGCCAGATGCCTTGTCTCGGCGTTCCTGCCTTGAGCCCAAGCCGGGGTACCCAGCTTTTGATCAGCAATCACAGATTGTTCTGGGGCCCGACCGTTTGCAGCTGATGGCCATCACCCTGTTTGAAAGGCCCCATGATTCCGCCCTGTTGGAGGCCGTTCGGACGGCTCTTCCCTCCGACTCATTGGCTCGGGATGTAATCTCACATCTGGGCTCCGCTTCGCAGGATCACAATGGCAACCCCCCTGAGCGGACACGGTCAGATTATGATCAGTTTGAAGTCCGAGATGGGCTTGTATTTCGTGATGGACTTCTGTATGTCCCAGATGGTGCTCCCAGACTTCAAATGCTGCAGTCTTGTCACGACTCTCCTCTTGCCGGCCACTTTGGAGTTGCCAAGACTTTGGAACTCATTGCCCGGGATTACTGGTGGTCAGGGCTCCGACGCACTGTTGAGACCTTTGTGCGCTTCTGTGACACTTGCTGCCATGCAAAGACTCCCAAGAACCTTCCACATGGTCTGCTCCAGCTTTTGTCAGTGCCAGATGGCCCATGGAAGAGCATCTCAGTGGATTTCATTGTCGAGCTTCCACTTTCTCAGGGGTATGACGCCATCCTGGTGGTTGTTGACCGATTTTCCAAGATGGCACACTTCATCCCATGCAGCACATCCATCACAAGTGAAGGAACAGTGGACCTATTACTCCGAGAAGTGATTCAACTCCATGGCCTGCAGGATACCATTATCAGTGATTGTGGCCCCCAGTTTTTTGCCGGTTTTTGGAAAAGGCTCCTGCAACTCTTGGGCGTGGAATGCTCTCTTTCTTCAGGGCACCATCCCGAGACTAATGGGCAAGTGGAGCGCACCAACCAGACCCTTGAGCAGTAATTGTGGTGCTTCATCAATTATCAGCAGGATGACTAGGTTAATTGGCTCCCCTTGGCTGAGTTCGCTTACAATAATTCAATCCATGCTTCCACGGGCCAGACTCCATTCTTTGTCAACTCCGGCACCATCCTCGCTGGTCCTTCATTCTCCAGGCCCTGATTCGGTTAATCCCAGTGCAGAAGACCGACCTGACAAGCTCCCTCAGCTCCAAGATGACCTGCAGGGGCACCTTCTCCAGGCCCAGGAATGGTACCGCCATCATGCAGATCAGCATCGCCAGGATGCTCCACATTTTGCAGTTGAGGATCTTGTTTGGCTCCTGCACCGCGACCTGCCCATAGCACGTCCTTGCGATAAGTTGGATTATCGCCGTTTGGGTCCGTATCAAATCATTGATCAAGTCGGGAATGCTGCCTTCCAGCTAGAGCTCCCGCCTTCAGTTCGGCTGCACCCGATATTCTATGTTTCTTTACTGCAACCTTATACGTCGAATCCTTTTCTAGATCGCGTGCATCCACCCCCACCACCAGTTGAGATTGATGATCATGAGGAATTTGAGGTCCGCGAAATCCTGGACTCAAAGTTCTTGTGGCGTTGCCTCTATTATCTGGTTGATTGGGCAGGTTACTCACCAAGTGAGAGAACCTGGAAACCTGCAGAAAATGTGGTCAATGCTCCGGATAAAATTGCCGAGTTCCACAGGCGTTATCCAGATAAGATGAACCTCAGTACTCTGGCTCCTGTCCGACCCACTCAACGCCGTCGTAGGAGGGGGATGGTATGACGACCATACAGATATTGGCCAATACGGTCGTCACACGGAGGTCATGCATGGTGACACCTCGCTTCATTTCAGCCACTGGAATGGTGCAATCTTGGCCGTCATCGCGGGTATATATAGCGAAGCCTCACTCCGGGCGAGCTATTCCAGTTCAACGCAAGTCTTGAACCCTCTCAGTGCCTGTCCTGTTCTCCTGAGCGCCTCCAGGCCATTGTACTCATGTTCTGTATTCTTGAGCGCCTTCAGGCCATTGTACTCTTGCTTCACTTGTATAATAAAATTCTTGCCAGATCTTGGCGTACACCTGTATTTTTGTATGTAGTTTTCGTGTATTTCAGGTAGGTTCATGACATCTACCCCCCTTCCCAATACGCAAGAGGCAGCAAAACGTCATAGACAACCATAATTAAAGCAAGAGAACAAATCTGATATATGATAACAGAAATAAATACATGTACATAAATGACATACACATACATAATCAGCATTCATTAGTTAGTTCGAAGCTAACGGACAAGAATGACTAATGAATGCTACAAGGAATTCCTAGAATTCAAATCGGACCTACCGAATCCTTGTCTACCAAGCATGGGTCCTCTATATCCGTCCATGGCGCGATTCCCAAGGCTCGAATGGGTTGCAAGGCTGCTGCATCCTCCAAGAACTCGGCTGCAAGGTAAATCTGGTTTGGGTCACCTCCTCTAATGGCTATGGCGGCTGCAAACCGACATACCACTAAGTGGACGCGCTCCCCGAGGTAATCCGATTGCTGCAACATACTTTGGCGGGCTTCCCAAGGGCTGGCTGCTACACGCTCTCCAAGGCTAGCGCGCTTCCCAAGAGCTCCTTCCTCCCTTTGGCAAGTTTCCCAAAAGGGAAACTTTAGGGTTTAATGGCCTATAAGAGCCCACTAGGGGTTCAGGATCTCAAGCCCTAGGATGATGCCACATGGCATACTTCAATGTCAATGGTCCCAATATAGTATATTGGCATTAAAATGTCAATATACTATATTTGCATGTTAATGGTTCAATGTTAATATATTGGCATGGTCAATGCACAATATAATGGGTCTATGGGCACGTTGCCCCATGGGGTACTCTACACCGTCTACAGGTATACGAGGTACATGACGTATCTACGGCATG
The DNA here is from genome assembly GCA_011763485.2 of Isoetes engelmannii. Taxonomy (NCBI): domain Eukaryota; kingdom Viridiplantae; phylum Streptophyta; class Lycopodiopsida; order Isoetales; family Isoetaceae; genus Isoetes; species Isoetes engelmannii. The sequence continues at coordinate 6,923 of JAANSK020260629.1, read as the reverse complement.
TACCAGTGACGTGGCATATATAATATACGTATTTATATCGTATATTATTATAGAACGTCACAAATATGGTCTCAGGAAATGCTGACGTCCTCAAAGAAATTAGTTGTTTAAACCAATGATCACAAGCCCTAACTTCTTTTAAGCTTGTGAAAAGGTTTTCAATCATGTTAAATTTTATCAAAATATAGGCTTCAAGGCAGAAACACAATGGCTTTGGAAGAAGAAGAGCAAAAAGTCAAACCTGAATTTTAAAACTCTCAATACGGCTTTGGAAGAAGAAGAGCAAAAAGTCAAACCTGAATTTTAAAACTCTCAATAACCAGGTGCACTTTTTTGTCCAAATCCAAGACTTACAAAGTACTTATCATGTTGTACTTTTAGCTTGATAGCCAAGCTAACTTATCATGTTGTACTTTTAGCTTGATAGCCAAGCGAGGAGAGCCATAGAGCCATTATAGTTGTTCCAACCACAGGAGGAGCTGAAGCGCATTTAGAAAAAGACAATGTGGGTATTGATGAACTTTTGGCACTTGTGTTAGATATTGAAGAACAAAATTGATCATGCATTTAGCGTTACCATATAAGTTTTCCAACAATTAGTTGCATATATGTTTTCCAACAATTAGTTTGCAACTTACAAAAAGTACATCGTGGACATCTAGAAAGTCTCAGGTAGTATAATCGCATCTAAATACCAATTACTGTATAGTCTATCATTATCAACAATCCCGTATAGTCTACATCATCATCAATGGACGAAGAGCATTGGTAGCAATGTAGTATTAGTCATAAAATAAAAGAAAAGCACAACAATGTAATATTAGTCATATTGCATTGTAAATGCTTGTTAGTTTTTATGAGGCAAGATTGATTCTGAAGCTCCTTAACAAACGACACTCCCTCGGCAAATCTACCGCCGTGGAACTCTCAAAAGTCTCCCATGTATTTGAGGAGAACCAATAAACTACTATTTTGACATCTTCCTTCACGCCACTTGGATAACAGACCAAGCATATGCATGTAGGACCATGTCCAGCACAATGAAAATGAAAAATTGCATTGCCCAAGAGACAAGAGGATAATAATGCCAAAGTGTATCCTTTCTTCTCCCGGTGAAGGAGCCATAAGTGTATAGCACTGTCCTTCAATCCAATCACAATGAGATCGCCGTTGTGCTCAGCAAGATTGTATATTAATGTATCAACCATAGTCTGGGGCCAATAAACTTGGCTCTTGGACCAGGTGTGCAAACGAAGGTCATAGTGGTGTAAAAACATCATCGCACGTTCTCTGGGGGGAATTATGAGGAAGAAAATCTCATCATCAGTGCGAGGACCCTCTAGGAGATAAAAAGAGCCGCGAACAACGAGGGAATGGAAATACAGGGAGGAAGGGCAGGGGATAGGTTTCCAGGAGGGAGAGACAGACTCGTAAATGAGCAAAATTTGGGAGGCATCTATGTAACCACGGAGGATAACAACATAGTGCTTGGTGACGGGGTCAAAGTCAAAGCACAAGGCAAGGAGGTTAAAGGCAAGACCAAAGTCGTGTGGAGGGTATAAGAAAACTGGGTCAACACCATCAAAGACACAGACCTCGTAAGAGGCTTTGTGTTTCTTAAATTTCCCAATTTGTCTGCAAGTGCATATTAGGTTATGGGAGCTTTTCACTGCCCTAAACGCCCTGCCTGGCCCGAGGCCCGCTTTGTTCTTCCGCTTCGGCCAAGCCCGATGCTGCGGTTCTGCATCAAAATCGAACAACTCCATCCGCCCCCGTCGATTGAATCCGCATAGTGTGATTCTCGGGCATGCAGGTTTTCTTTCCCAGAAGGATTTGGAGCACACATAGCTATGCCAGTGCTTGGAGACTAGCGAAAACCTAAGCAGGTCAGCTGCATCTTTCACCAGTAATAGCACTTCTATTAAAATTTCCTCTGGTAATTCACTTTCCATTGAACCATGCCAAGTGTTTTGTTTTCTGTTCGTCCCAAACAGGTCTTATATATGGCTGATTTACCCTTTTGCCTTTTAGGACTCCGATCTTGTACCAGTTCCAAACTAGCTCTTCTCGCCCTATTCCTTTTCGGGCCTCAAGACAAATCGCAAGTACTCTGCTCTTGCCCTATTCCTGCTTGAAGCCATCGCTATCTCGTCGGAATGGCTATTCCGACAAAAATCATGCATGGGAATCCTTGGCCGAGTTTTGAATTAACACGCTTAGAAGACCGTTTTCTGCAAACCTGTAAAAATTGGGATGCAGGGAAATGAGAACAAGGGGCTCTTGTTTGCCTTGTATCTTTCCAAATAACCGCATGAATTGCTCAAAGTCTGCTATTAACCAGGTACATATGCTGTCAAGAGTCTCATGAAGTTGAACACAGTACCAGATCTCCATTCGGTCTAGTTTTCAACTTTCCATTTGAAAGAAATTAGCCTTGGAGGGGTTTCCGTCCGTAGGTATTTATTGAGTAGAATGTGATATGTTAAACACAAGATTCCAATATGTTTCAGTTGGTGACAAATGGAAGTTTTTATTTGGTCCTAGGAATGCTTCCTTTTGCAATTTTAGGACTATATTTTCTTCAATTATTTATTCTAAATCTCTGCTGATCTCTGTTTCAAAATGGCAATCGATTTCTATACTGCTGGATACAAACCTGAGGTCACATCTGCTGCATTTCACTCTTGTTCAGATCGGCTTCTAGGCTCCACTCCACCTGGTTATAGAAGGGCTGCAGTTGCGATGAGAATATTAATTGCGCTTGCTGATATGCAGAATAAAGATGGCCCTAATGTCTCAAAAACTGCATAAAGAAGCATATAGCATCATTGTTGGCTTAAACAATGGGGATTATCGTAGTGAAGAAACACAGTGGCTGGGATCAACTGCATGGAATAGAGCTGCTCTTCAACATAAACTGGCAGATGTAGCAGAAGCAGAACAGTGGATGAATCTGGCTGTACCTAGTGAAGCAGTCACCTGCTTTGGCACATTACAAACCAGCTACGACGGAACTCTCTGAAACAGAAATACAAAACAGCAAGTGACATGGAGGGGTTTTTGTCCTTCCACAGGTATTTATTGGGTAGAATGTGATATGTTAAACACAAGATTCAATATCTTTCAGTTGTTATCTGGTTTTTGAGTTGATAGGACCACTCCTAGGAATGCTTTCTTTTACAATTTTAGTACTATATTTTCTTCTATTATTTATTCTAAGCCTTTGCTTTGCTGGCTATTGCCTTTCACAGGTCATGTGGTCAAACTTTTCAGCCTTACCTGTCCCTGGAATTGCTGTATTTGCTGGTGTCTTCACACTCGTTACTCTGGTATGAAGCATTTTATACTTGGGTGTATGAACACAGAGAATGCAGCTGTAACTAAGAAGCATCTTGAGAACCTTCAAAAGAAAATGCACAAGTTCATGGGTGGTCTTGCCACATGATCTGCACAAATGGTGAGTATACACAAATCTTAAAAGTAGAATTAATTAGGAGATAATCATGGCCATTAATGAATGTGCTCTTGGCACTTGCACGTAAAATCAGCTAAAATGAGAGAAGCTTGTACTGGAGGCTTATGTTTTAACTATATAAGTTGAAGAATCTGTTGCTTAAATTTCTAACTGTGCTTCATCAAGAACTTGAAGGAAAGTGGTTCTTCGCTATATTGCTATCAAAGTCAGAAATGTTGCTATATGTCTGTTCTGATCTGTGTGCCAAGGTGGATTGCAATGGTGATGTTTTACCCTTATTTTAGTTTAATTTACAAATATTGCAGTGTTTGGCTTGATGAGTTTTGTTTAATTTACAAATATTGTGATGAGCCTGCCGAGTTGACCCTCTTGGCAACTCGGGATCTTGTCAAAATTGTATACTAGGTCTAGGTTGGTGTGCAAACTTTACAAAGCTATGACATTTGGTGAAGAATCTAATTTTTTTTTGCAACTGAGACTATATATATATTCCAAACTCAATGGGCAAATACTTATAAGATCAATATAATCATGCAAGTTAACATCCAAAGAATCCACTATTCTCAATAGATATAGTATCCAACTTAACAAATCAATTCAAAAGCTTTTTGCTCAACCACGATCCACAACTGCACTGCTACTAGCTTGACCACTGCCTTGCTCAATCATTGCACATGCACTCAAGTGGGGTTAGTCCTCGTGACTAAGTGGGGATCCCATAGCTGCTGCTGCACACATTGAAACACTGGAATCTTGGACAACAAGAACATGAGCAACACCAAAGACAAAGTTCTATGAACACTGCTAGACAATGTCAACAACAGAAACATCATGAGCATCAGTAGCAAAGAACCAAGACAAAGTACCAAACAATAGAAACAAAGCTCCGGGACAATGAGAACCTCAGCCAACCTACATCCAGGCCCTGTTAGCAGAGAATGCCCAGCCAGCTTACATTCCAAGCCCTGTAGCGGGAGTGGCGAAGTGTGGCGAAGTGTACCTCGTATGCGCATACCCTTCCCAGCCCACGTCTGGCGCTGGAGGACCTCTTACCATGGAGTCACAAGAGTACTGACGTAGCATCCTTGCCAGGAGAACTACGCCCGGTGTCACAGAGCACAAGAACAACATAGAACACATATGGCATTAACATGCCGGAACTACCCAGGCCACCGAACCTAGAAGCCCGACGCCGGAGGATCCAATAGACATCAAGTACCATGACAACAGGACACAATGACACAATTACCAGATTATGACATGTGATGTTCAAATATGACCTTTATTACCCATGTGCAAACCACACTTGCCGAGGATGTCCATGGTCACATTTGGTCCCCGTTTGAAGTAGCTAGTTCCATTACTAGATCACTGATGGCATCACCATTGGTGCAGGCCACAACCCAACTTATTTAAGTAAGCACCATTAGCTATGGTTTTATTGTTTTCACATTAAGATACTACTTCCCTTAGCCAATGGTTTATTTGGCTCCACTAATGTGATTCTAAAAAACCCAGCACTTTCAACTTAATAATCCATAGTCTCATGACCGCAACTACTTATGCTACCGGTCAAATGATCCCAAGTCTAGCCCCATCTCCAGAAGCAAACCGTACAATTACATTAGATACCTTTGTTTTGTTACATTTAATCTGCAAAGTATCTTAGTTAAATCGCAACCATTCCTAGAATTTCTTCTAATTTGTTATTATTCTACCATGAACTCTTGAGTCGGCCATACTCCAGAACTGGCAAATTGCCTGGCTTTGCATGCTACAATAGCCACATCCATCCTTGCTATAGGGCAATTTAATGCTAAGACAACAACTATTGTTTAAATCAAAGGAAGACAAAGCTATTAATAAGAAAGATCCAAAAACCAAAAAAGACAAAAAGGCAACAAACTGAAAACGTACAACAACAAGAAACGGATTCTCAACGTCTCTGATGCAAAAGGCTTTCCTGATAGACCCACAATGGAATTACATCAGTTTTCCTCAGTTCTAAGCAATTTTGGCCACTCTTTGGCACTACGTCATGATCTGACACTACTTCCAACTCTCTTGATTCAACCCAATAGCTGATGCATCTATAATTTCAGCCCTTTAGCAAGCCAAATCGGCATGTTTCAGGCCAAATCGGCATGTTTCCAGATGTTTCCATCAAACCTAGTTTCAGACCAGATGATTTTGTTGCAGCTGGAAACTGCTGCTGCTGCAGCCCATACTTTCTGAATTAGAGCCATCCTGGATCAATTTCGACCTACTCCAAGCCTTTTTAAGATAATTATCCCATCAACATAATCCTCTACTTGCTCAGATAGAAAACCTTTCAATCAACAAATTCTTAACAAAAGCATGTGGAAATCACTTCTTGGCAGTCTATGCTCAATTGAATCCATAGAATAGAATTCAAAACCCCACCTGAAAAGAAGATACGATGCAGTACTCTGACAAGCTCCGATGCAATCCAGCTTCCTCCCAAAGCTCTGGTCCTCAGCAACTCCCAATCCTTACCACCAAAAAGCCCTCTTTCCAAAATCCTTATTGCAAACCCTCTGCTTATGTGGATATATGCCATGCAAATATCCCAGCATATATCCCAGTTTATGAGATAATGTATTAGTTGCAATTACCATATTATTGCTGGCCCCTTAGGGTATGGGTGCCATGTACCGTGCACTTAAGGGACAAATTGCCACAACTTTACCCATGTCAGGACGCTTGCCAATCCGCCCACATATTCGGGTTCCACATATTATGTACTGTAACATTGCCGAACGAAATTTCTTCAAATTATCAAAGATGAAAAAGTTAGGGTGGGTCTAATATAGGGGGGTCAACGATCCACCTCCGCTGGGCCTCTGCCCCCTTTCGTACTGAAGGCAGCCCCATGAACACGATACCGTCGGCTGGCAAGCGTGTTGATGTGTCCCCCTAGCGAGCAGGGAGGGCGTCTGACCGCCCATTCGGTTCCCACGAGCGAGCGGTGGGGCATTTATATCCGCTCATGCCTTCCTCGCTGTCGCGAGCCCCAATGCCCCCTATGCGCAAGGGGGGGCCAACTACGTGCCCTACTGTAACGGTAACCGCGGCTAAATGTCGCGGTTCCACCAGATTTACAACTACTTGGTTTTGGATTTTCGTTCTAATTTAGCAGGCAACCAAATTCTAACCCCATTCCAAGCTGCTGGGACGGTTCTGCAGCACACATCCAGTGTAATTTAATTGCTGTGGCATACGATATCTTTTCAAAGACAGGATTTTCCCTTCGAAATCATGCCTCTTTGGCTATAAAACACTGCATTTGGGCGCTTCTGATATCCATTCCCATCCACGATCGAGCCGCCAAAGAAGCGCAAAGGTAGGCACTTGTTATGATCCCAGCTTTAATCCGCTTCTAATCCGGTGGTTTTCTTATCTATTTTGATACAGTGCTGATTCTTGT
>JAANSK020260618.1:0-12407 GCA_011763485.2 Isoetes engelmannii | reverse complement strand
TTTGCTGTTCCGGGACTTCGGTCCTCGTTCTGTTTAAGGACTTCGGTCCTCATTTGTACTGTGCCATCGCATGTCCTTTGGATGTTGCCTTTGTGGCGCGCCGTTAAAAGATGCTTCCTTCCTTCCTTCCTTCCTTCCTTCCTTCTTTGTTGAATGCATATATTATTGTGCTTATTTGAACTTATATCAGTGAATAGTTCCTTAACCAAAAGATACAGTAAAAGCATTAATATTATCAGTAAAGAAAACAGCCCCTAGGCTTACAACTCCTTTTACAAAAAAGCAGCTCGAGGCTGACTTGCTTGTTTGATCGGGTTATCAGAATTACCGGAAAAACTAGCAGAATTTTCTCAATACAAGGCAAAAATATTTGGGGGCTGTAATATACAAAAGCAAAGGCAACAGAAAAAACAAGAAAATGGGTTTTCTGGACTAGAAACGATAGATGACAGCGTTCCCATTGGGGTGCTTCCATCATCTCTTATTTCACAAGCATGGCGGTCCAAAAGATGGAGGCAGCATGAATCGCCAACAAAACCCAAGCCGCATGCACCCATGAGTGGAGTTGCTATTCTAGCTACGATTTCCTAGCAATGGGGCAACCAATGTCCAACGCTGCAAAAAAGGGACTCGCGTGTGAATACCTAGTCGGGAATGTTGTGATGTCTTTGATTCAACATGGAAGATGGGTCGACGTAATGAATTTAGTATTGCCATTTGGCAGTCCTGTACACTCCAGAATGGAAAGAGAGACTGCGACTCCGCCAATCCAATGAGAAACATAAGTAATTGGCAAGCAACCCTGAAGATCGATGAAAAAAAACAGAAGTTTAATTGGTAGAAGATCCTGCAGTCTCCCATCTTCCATGTTGTTAAACATAAGGTTCGTCCGCAGGCCCTTACGCGGGGCGGGGTAAGAGGCTGGCGAGCCAATTCCGCAGCCAATTTCGCACCCTGTGTAAGGGTTTGCGGGCGAACCTTCTCCCATATAATGTTCAGGTGGAGCCAGATTTCAGCCGTCCGATGCAATAAAGTAACACGTGGCAATCAAATCTCACTCTGATTGCGCAGGCCATTATTAAATGTAAGGCAGGCCTATAATCGACGAAATATGGCTCCACCCGAACATTACGTGGGAGAAATTCCGCATCGAACAGGGGGAGTCTCACGATCGGGAGCAAAGTCCCGTCCCTGTGGAAGGGGTCCCATAGGTGCTTTTATAAAGTGACGTGGCAAAAGTAGTCGAGTCCTTTTCCACGTCAGTATTTCTTTAGCACTTTCCCGCCACACCATTCATCTTTCCGGCGCACGGGGCGTTGCTCCCTCCTCTGTTACCTCTATTCTTCTGCTTTTTCCTTAGATCTGGGTTCCAAATCCGGTGATTTTTCTTCTTCCACAGTTTGCTACAGATTTAATTTATGCCAGAATTGGACCATATTTGCCTGTCGAGTATTTTAGGGTTCTAACTCCTGCAGAAGAATCATGGCAAGGGGTCATCAATCGCCTTCAAGCGAGGAAGAAGAAGACGTAGAAATGGCTGGAAATGGGAGCTCCGCTGCTGAGGAGGTAGAAGATGAGGATTCTGAAGAGCTTGAAGCAATTGAAGAGGCTGCCAAACCTGAAGAAGTTGAGGCCGAGATGAGCCAGGAGAGTACCGAGGATGATGAACAAGAGGAGAGGAGTGATGATGACTCTGGAGGTCGAGATTGGGAAGAAAAGCAAGTATGCATTTGGTTTTTGCGTATATGAAGTTCTTATTTCATTCTCACCCAAGTGGAATTCTGCAATATATGAAAAAACAGTCTTTTCTCTCTAGTAAATCTAACTGAGAAGCTTGCAGATGAAGTCCCCATCTAAAGCTGAAATTGCTCGCAAGGAAAAGGAAAGGCTGAAAGAGCTGAAGTTGCGGAAAAAAGAACAAGTGGAGAAGATTTTAAGTCAGCAAAATGCTCTCATAGATGCAGATATGGTATTTTTCCGATTATAACAATATTTTTCCTCATGTCTGGTGAACTGTGCCAAGATCATTTGACTTTCATTGTGCATTTAACAGAACACCAAAGCAAAAGGAAGACTCAAGTTTCTCCTTCAACAAACAGAAATCTTTGCACACTTTGCACAGGGTGCTGAAGGAACTGGAAAAGGAAAAAAACAAAGTGGCAGGTTATTTCTCTAACCTTTCTCAGTTTTTTTCACAATGTCTTCTTCCTTGTTTTTGAGACAGTTAGAAATTTGCAACAGGGGTCGTCATGGCTCTAAGATTACCGAGGAGGAGGAAGATGAGGAGTATTTGAAAGAAGAGGAAACTGTTGGAGGATCTACCAGATTAGTCGCCCAACCATCATGTGAGAATCTAGAACAACAAATGGTCAAAACATTTGCTCTTATACTTGATCAGGCTATCAATATTCTCTCCCATCTTGTCGCTTTCATGAACACGCAAGTTTGGAAAGCACTTATGTGCTGGTCCTGTACTGAAATCTTCGGAACATGTGCACCAACATTTTACTTTGATCATGGTCGCACCCCATTGTCCCCACAGCATAAACTAGTGGCAGTGTTTGGAATTTCAGTCTGGGTTTGTCTCAGTTTGCAACTAGTTAGTTAGTCATCTCAACAGTGTCATAAATGAGGGCATTTAAGCAATTCAATCATTTGTCAGAAACATTGCTATTTTCAGGTTAATGTGATCTGTGCTGTCATGATAATACAGAAATATCTATATGCAGTCGTGCAATTAAAGTTAAACAAAACCTTGAAGTACAAACAGAACCCCTATTTTGCAAGTTTATGCTATGAATAAGATGTAAAATAGTAGAATGCTGAAATTTTGATTGAGAATCGCCATTCCATTTCATAGATCTGTTTGCCTTGTAATGTACAGTGTGGCTGATTAGATTTGTTTCATACAAATGCAATATGCTGATTTTTCATTTTGATATATGCATTTTAGGCATCCAAGGAAAAATGCGTGAATATCAGCTCGCAGGACTGAATTGGTTAATTCGCCTCTATGAGAACGGCATCAATGGAATTCTTGCCGATGAGATGGTACGTGCTTGAGCCATTTGCCTTATTATTCACTGCTCTCATTTTATCCACTGAGCTGTCTAGTATGATGGATTTTGCAGGGTCTTGGTAAAACATTACAAACAATTTCCCTCCTTGGATATCTACACGAGTTTCGTGGCATCCCAGGTCCACATATGGTTGTTGCCCCAAAGTCTAGGCTGAGCAACTGGATGAATGAGATCCGCCGATTTTGCCCCATTCTCCATGCACTTAATTTTCATAGAAATCAGGAAGAAAGAGTAAGTTTGTGGCAACATGGAACATTCTTTTCTTTACTGAGGTCCTCTTTATTGTGGACTATTATAGGCCTACCAGCGAGATTACATGTTAGTAGCTGGCAAATTCGATATTTGTGTTACCAGTTTTGAGATGGCTATAAAAGAAAGAACAGCTTTAAGAAAGTTTAGCTGGCGATATATTATAATTGACGAGGCTCATCGAATAAAGAATGAGAACTCAATTTTGTCAAAAACAATGAGGCTTTTTTCAACTAACTACAGGCTTCTAATCACAGGAACCCCACTGCAGGTAATTATTGTCCTGATAAGTTTTGAAGCTGGGGATTCGTGACGGCATTGACAACAACTGCAACTGGCTTGTTATTTCTGCAGAATAACTTACATGAGCTGTGGGCACTATTGAATTTTCTGCTTCCAGAAATTTTTAGTTCTGCGGAAGCTTTTGATGAGTGGTTCCAAATCTCTGGGGAGAATGACCAACAAGAAGTTGTACAGCAACTGCATAAGGTTTTCAAACTGTTATAGACTGTCCTAATGTCTACCTTAAAGTTGCGGATGGTGCTATATAAATTCCTTTGCTGTAGATTTGGCTTACATTTACATTTAACTGTACTTCAGGTGCTTCGTCCATTTCTTCTACGACGTCTAAAGTCAGATGTGGAAAGAGGCTTGCCACCTAAGAAAGAAACAATATTAAAGGTGGGAATGTCCCAGATGCAAAAGAACTATTATCGAGCTCTCCTCCAGAAGGATATTGATGCTGTGAATACGGGAGGAGAGAGGAAGCGGCTACTCAACATAGCAATGCAGCTAAGGAAGTGCTGTAATCATCCCTATCTATTCCAGGGCGCTGAGCCTGGTCCTCCTTACACCACTGGTGAACATCTAATTGAGAATGCAGGTAATATAGCACATGTTCTTATTTCTGTGGCTTATATATGGTCAAACTCCCAAGTTAATTTTGGTACGTTCAGGTAAAATGGTGCTGCTTGATAAGTTGCTTCCAAAACTAAAAGAACGCAATTCACGCGTGCTCATCTTCTCCCAGGTGAAAAATCTGAATCAGGTGATTTTGAAAATTTGCGTGCCCACCTTTTTTAAACTTTCCACCTCCTTCTAGATGACACGTCTTCTAGACATACTTGAGGACTACTGTCATTATCGTGGATATCAATTTTGTCGTATTGATGGAAATACAAGCGGCGAGGAAAGGGAAAGCTCCATTGATGTTTTTAACCAGGAGGGAAGTGAGAAATTCCTTTTTCTGCTGTCCACTCGAGCTGGAGGGCTTGGCATCAATTTGGCAACCGCAGATATTGTGATTCTCTATGACAGTGACTGGTATTCTTTGTTGCATAACCATTGGGCTTCTGTTCTTTGATGTAGAAAAAACTTTTAGCATTTGGGCTTTCAATTCTTTGATGTAGATAATTAAGTAAATAGGCTTCTAACAGGAATCCTCAAGTTGATCTACAAGCACAGGATCGTGCTCATCGTATTGGGCAAAAAAAGGAAGTTCAAGTTTTTCGTTTCTGTACAGAGGTAAATGATTAGCATGCATTGTGTTCCATGTTGATCGTAGGGCTTGCATTCTCTGACCCATGCTGATCTTGTACTTAATTCTTTTGCTAGTATACGATTGAAGAGAAGGTCATTGAACGCGCTTACAAAAAGCTGGCTTTGGATGCCTTGGTTATTCAGCAAGGGCGTCTTGCAGAGCAAAAGGGTACCACCTCCTTTGATAAGAGTTCAACTTGCTATATTATGCAAATTCCTAGTTATAATTATGTTCAAATATTTCCTCGTTCTAGAGCACATGGATTTAACATTTCGTTCTTATGCTGTTACAGCCGTCAACAAGGACGAGCTTTTGCAGATGGTGAGATTTGGTGCTGAGATGGTCTTTAGTTCAAAAGACAGTACAATCACAGATGAAGATATAGACCGTATAATTGCTAAAGGACGGGCAGCAACTGCTGAGCTTGATGCCAAAATGAAAAAGTTCACTGAAGATGCCATTAAATTTAAAATGGATGATAGTGAGTACCTTCTTATTGCAAACATGTGTTCTATGCCACTTGTCCATAGATACCTGATATTCTGTTGATCCTTGCTAGCGGCGGATTTTTATGATTTTGATGACAAGGATGAGAAGGTAATTTTAAGTTGTAATCGTTTTGATTTGGAAAGAAGCATCTATATCCGGGTGCAAGTACTTCTGCTTTTTTGCTAGAAGCTTCATTTAATCAAAATAGTTTATGGCTTCAAATACAGGAAGATGGGAAAACAGATTTTAAGAAAATAGCTGCTGAAAATTGGATTGAGCCCCCAAAACGAGAGCGCAAACGCAAGTAATGTGGATGGCTGTGTTCTATAGAAGACAGATGACTCTGTTTTATTGACCAATTTTTTCTGTCCTCACAGTTACTCTGAGTCTGACTACTTCAAGCAAGCAATGCGAACAGGTGGCCCAGCAAAGCCCAAAGAACCCCGCATTCCACGAATGCCACAGCTGTATCTTTTTAGTCGGTTTATCATCTATCATAATGTCTACATCTCTTATAACATTTAACGTTATCCCTGTCAATGAAGAATAGCCTTGACATAATCAATAGACACGATTTTCAGTTCTTTAATGTGCAGAGGTTGACACAGCTTTATGAGAAGGAAGTCAGATTTCGTTTGGTAAGTCTCTTCTGTCTTAACACAAGGAAACATATTTCATGGATGAAATTGTAAGGGTGATTACAGATGTTTGATTTTGGAAATGCTGACATTTGGGGTCCTCTATCATTATGCAGCAGGCACATCATAAAAGCCAAGGAAAAGATCTCGCGGAACTAGAAGAAGATGAGGGTAGAGTAACTGCTCCTGTTTATTTTACTATTGTATGCATGCATTTCTTCCTGATTTTGTTAAATGTATTAGCAGAAGGAGAACCACTGACACCTCTAGAACAGGATGAAAAAGAAAGACTTCTGCAAGAGGCAAGTTGCATATTTTCAATCAACACGGATTATGCTTCGCTTGATAACATTTCTTCTTGCTTTTCAGGGATTCTCGAATTGGACTCGTCGAGATTTCAATGCATTTGTTAGAGCTTGTGAGAAGTATGGTCGGTCAGACATTAGAAGTATTGCCAGTGAGATGGAAGGTAAAACAGAGGAGGAGGTTGAGAGTTATGCACGTGTCTTCAGAGAACGGTATAAGGAACTAAATGGTGGGTTGTTACTTATGATTTGTTGTAGCTCCTCTTAAGCCTGAACAAGAGGATTCATTAATTATTAAGCCTTTAGATTATGGATTCATAAAAGATTTTGTACAATGGTGCAGAATATGATCGCATCATTAAGAACATTGAGAGAGGGGAAACTAGAATTGCACGCAAAGATGAGATAATGAAATCCATTGGGAAGAAGCTTGATAGATACAGGAACCCTTGGCAAGAGTTACGGATACAATATGGTCAAAACAAAGGGAAATTATACAATGAAGAATGCGACCGCTTTCTGGTGCGTCCTCTTTGAAATGCTATCTTTCTTACTGTACACATTCTTTCTAATCAACGATGTTCTCCATAGATTTGCATGGTTCACAGGCTTGGCTATGGCAACTGGGATGAGCTTAAGGCGGCTTTCAGAAATTCATCATTGTTTAGATTTGACTGGTTTGTGAAGTCAAGGACACCTGCTGAGCTTGCTCGCCGCTGCGAGACATTGATCCGGCTTATTGAAAAGGAAAATCAAGAGATAGAAGAACGGGAACGACAAGCACGTAAAGATCAGAAGAAGTTGGGAAAGGTGGTTAATTAACCCGTTTTTTCTAATCACATGTGCATTATTCTTAGCATTTAAATATTTGCTTAGGGGACTGCTTCGCCTTCAATGCGTTCGTGGCCTAATCTATCTGGTAGCGAAAGAGACGACAATGCAGGCACCAAGAAGAGGAAACCTGCCAGCATTGACATAGTAGCTTCTGTAAGTTCATTTAGGGTTGAAAGTATCTCTTACATGCGATAAGGTCCTTGAATTAGAGCTAATCAGTTAGAATTGCAGGGTAGAAAAAGGTAATGGAAGTCTATGAAACATTGGCATCTAGTAGCTTCTATAAGTTCGATTGGAAAGTTTGTCCCTCTGTGGCTGGGATCCCTGGTTGTCATGTAACTCTATGGAGTTGCAGTTTTACGATGAAGCCAACTGGATTTTGGAGGATTATGCACTACAATTTTGAAGTTGCAGAAGCAACTCATTCTTTGTGGACAGATAGTTGTGAGTTTTCATTGCCAAATATTTATGATGGCTGGCAGCTGGCTTCATATTGAGCTCAGTAACCAGACCGCTTGCTAATTTTACTAACCCACAATTTAATGTGCAATGACTGGAGGCTTGACCACCCATTTTTTGCCTGCTCGTGTATTCACCAAAAGATCATTTTCACATTGGGTATAAGGCAGTTTTGGATGTCAAATGTCAACCGTAATATTACCTCATAATTGACTGATGGCCCTGAGTGGTTAAACTTTGGATGTATGGGATTTTCATCTCAGGTCAATATATCAAAAGACGACCAAACTTAATGGCATGTGACGTGTGTATTGCAATGTCTACAAGGAAAATGAGCTTGTTATGTGTCTTGCGTCAAGCAATTGTTAATACGTGTCATTAGCTAGATACATTTGACTCTATACAGGTAAACTGTTGTCTCGTGATGGGAGGGTGCATATTCCATAGACATAACTGTCCTTTTTGTGACTGTCATTGACGTGGGGAACCCACTCTTGCATCTAGAATAGAAATGGGCAAGGCATTCTTGCATCTTACTTGTTGCTACACGTAAATTCGTCCATGATGTTGGAGAAGGGATATTGGTCCACCATTCTTGGCTGTACCAGTAACCTACACAGCAGCGGGTCGTCCCTACGGGGCTCACCTCCTGGTATAGCCAAGAATGGCGTCCCCATATCCCTTCTCCATAACAACTCACTTGTTTAAGGTGTTTTCCTAAGTCCTAATCAATATTTTGACCTTTTAAATGCTTTTTACTTGCTTAAGATATTTTACGTCCTAAGTAGTATTATATCTTGGTATACAAGAAACACCCTACGGACTGGATTTTGGGGTGTGCCTTGGGGTGTTTCTTGACATGTGAAGACAGGTTAGCCGTAATTTAGTTCGAGTATAAAATCAAGAATGTTGGGTAAAATGGCAGAACATTGGGTAATTGCAGAGCCACCCAAAATCTAAGCCCTGGGTTGTTTCTTGACACGTGAAAACAGTTTAGGCGCAATCCAGTCCGAGTAAAAAGTCAAGATGTCATGTGAAAATGTTGGATAATTGCAAAACATTGCCTGAAAAATGACCATTGAGCAAAATGTTCAGACGTTTGAGTAAAACGTTCACGTTTAGTCAAGTATGTAAGTAAAAAAGTAAAAAGTCCAAGTAAAAAGTCAAGAATGTCGCGTGAAAATGGTGAAACGTTGGATAGTTGCAAGATCATCGTGCACAATGTTCAGATGTTTGAGTAAAATGTTCACGCATCTTGCTTTGTCATGAAACTACTCGAAAAACACGAAAAATACGTATAAAGTATGCAAGCACTATGCCAAAATCGACAAAGAATCCGTTATACAGTGAAGAATCCAGAATACAATGGTCCAAAGGCGAACATGGGCACAAGATAAGGCGCCTAGAAGGCTCAGGACTGACGTTGAACCGGAATGGTTAGACAAGAGTGGGACTTCTTTATGTATATTCAGATTAATGGACCAGATTGTGCCACTCCCATAGAAGAAATCATGCCAGATGTCGAGCATGCGCGTGGTCCGTGTGACGACCATCTTGTGCATATGGATATAATACGTGTATGGTTGTCACACCATTCCCCTCCGGCGGCGAGTCGACCGAACTGGAGCCGGAGTACTGAGATTGGGCTTGTCCATTCCCCTCCGGCGGCGAGTCGACCGAACTGGAGCCGGAGTACTGAGATTGGGCTTGTCCAGGTAATGCCTGTGTAATTCCGCAATTTTATCAAAAGCATTAGACACATTTTTGGCAGGTTCCCAGGTTCTATCCCTTGAAGAATAGCCTTCCCAATCCATCAAATAATGAAGATGACGACGCAAGAACTTGGAGTCTAGAATCTGTCGGACTTCAAATTCTTCATGGTTGTCGATCTCGACTAGTAGTGGCGGTGGAAGTACGCGGTCGGAAAGGAATTCGCCGTATAGGGTTCCCACAAAGAGACATGGAACATTGGATTACGCCGAACTGAAGGCGGAAGCCCCAGACGAAAAGCAGCATTGCCAACTTAGGCAATGGTCCAATAGAGGCCCAAGCGCCGGCAGTCGAGCTTGTTGCAAGGGCGATTCGGCAGGTCCCGGCGTAAGAGCCAAACAAGGTCACCAACTGCGAACGGTTGTCGATACTGATTAGCATGATGACGATAACGCTCTCGGGCTTGGAGAAGATGACCTTGAAGAGCATCCTGGAGCGTGTAGAGATTTTCGAGTCTGTCCTCGGCACTGGGGCTGACTGAGTTGTATCCTGGGGTAATGAAAGACCAACGAGGATGCGTGCCAAAATTTACAATGAGTGGCGTCTGGCCCGTAGAAGCATGGATGGATTATTGTAGGCAGATTCTGCCAAGGGTAACCAGTCGATCCAGTCATCCTATTGATAATTGATGAAGCAACGCAAATACTGTTCAAGGGTCTGATTAGTGTGCCCCACTTGCCATTGGTTTCAAGGTGATGGCCAGAAGAGAGCGAATGATCCACTTGCAAGAGTTGCAAAAGATGCTTCCAGAAGCCAACAACAAACTGAGGACCACGGTCATTGACGATGGTATCCAATAACCCATGCAGTCGGACTACTTCCCGCAGCAAAAGGTCAGCTGTGGCTTCGCTGGCGATGGAGGTGCAGCACGAAATGAAATCTTCCATCGTGAAGAAACGATCAACGGTGACAAGAATGACGTCATGGCCCTGGGAAGGTGCAAGCTCGACAATGGAATCCACGGAAATGCTTTACCAAGGATCGGCTGGAACTGGTAGAGGCTGAAGCCGACCATGTGGAAGGTGCTTGGGAATCTTTGCACGACAGCAAGTGTCACATGAGCGAATAAAGGCCTCGACAGTGTGCCGGAGACTGGCCACCAATAATCTCGAGCAATGAGTTCCAAAGTCTTGGCAACTCCAAAATGGCCGGCGAAGGGAGAATCATGACATGACTGCAGAACTTGAAGTCGGGGAGCACCATCAGGAACATACAGGAGTCCATCCCGGAACACGAGCCCATCTTGAATCTCAAAATGATCATAGTTCGATCGCCTTTGCTTGAGAGGATCGCCATTGCGATTTTGGTGAGCAGACCCAAAATGTGAGAGTACATCTTAAGCCAGTGGATCAAAAGGAAGAGATATCTGAACAAACTCCAACAAGAACGTATCATGAAGCCGCTCAAACAAAGTGGTGGCCATAAGCTGGAAGCGATCAGGCCCTAGCATAACCTGCGACTGCTGATCAAATGCCGGATCATCCAGCTTAGGCTCAAGATAAGAACGACGAGACAAGGCATCAGACTTCTCGTAGAGAGATCCATGGCGATACTTAATCACGAAATCAATGCGAGACAACACTTGAATATGCCACCGGGCATGGCGATGGTTGAGTACTCGAGCAGACTGATAGTATGTCAGATTTCGATGATCAGTGTAAACAATAAATTGATGGGGAGATCCTTCCAAAAAATGTCTTCACCCCTTGATGGACACGTGCGTAGGAAATTGAATGGCCAGACACAGCAGAGGGTATTAGTGCCTCACTCACTAATATGCTAACAGCTATGGCAACTAAATGCTTTGCTTCAACAAGAAGGGCGAAGAGGCTACCATGCAATATCTGATTTGATAAAGAATGCAAACATTACAGGGATATTTACAAAGGTACACCAAGGGGGTGCAAGGGAGAGGTCCGAAAAACATATTTTAAGCTCATAAGGCCAAAAAAAAAAAAAGAGAGCTTATCTCAACAAAAAACAAGAGGAGCTCGTTCTTGAATTGGTAGCTGATCCTCAAAAATTTTGGAACCGTCTCAAGAATGAAAAGTAAAGCGACTCGTTGGTCGAGGTAAGGCAACTCATGGCACATCTACATGCTTTACCATGTCAATGGCATAGATGACAAACCTCAGGGTGGTGAAGATACCATATAATGATATCTGAAGATCATGTATCTATGGCTCTCCAAAAGCTCTCACTTGGCAAAGCATCTGATGCAGCAAACCTGGTGGCCAAAATGATAAAGTGGACAGGACCAACAGTTAGGTCCATTATAACCCAAGTGATAAATGCAGCAGTAAAAGAAGGCCTCCCTTTAGCGTGGCAAACAAGCAGGGTAGTTTGCCGTTGCATAAATCAGGAGATGCAGGGGACCCCAACAATTATAGAATGATCATAAAAAGTAGTCTCTTCTCTAAACTATTTGCAACAATTTTGGAACAGAAAATCAGCAAGTGGGCAGAAGGGAACAAGATCAGAGCTAGGAGGCAAGCAAGCTTTAGGCCAGGCAAATCCAGCAGCGACCATTTCCTCACCCTCAGGGCAGCCATAGACTCAGTGAAAAAAAAAAAAAAACAAAGATTTGCAACAACGATAGAATGATCATAAAAAGTAGTCTCTTCTCTAAACTATTTGCAACAATTTTGGAACAGAAAATCAGCAAGTGGGCAGAAGGGAACAAGGTCAGAGCTAGGGGGCAAGCAAGCTTTAGGCCAGGCAAATCCACCAGCGACCATCTCCTCACCCTCAGGGCAACCATTTGCTCTATTTGTGGATCTGACTAAAGCTTTTGATATGGTCAGGAGAGGAGACATATGGGCTAGACTGGATAGACTAGGGATTCCAAGGGACATAAGGAATGCAGTAGCCTTACTCTATGAAAAGGTACTAATTCAATTGTCTTTTTCTTTGGCCAATGCTTGCAATGAAATGATAGACAACAACATAGGGGTCAAGCAGGGGTGTCCCTTATCCCCTACTTTGTTTGGTCTTTTTATAGACGAACTAGAAACCTGGATCTCTAAAAAAAAATGAAGGGCGG
>JAANSK020260607.1:0-12407 GCA_011763485.2 Isoetes engelmannii | reverse complement strand
GTAGTTTCCACATAGATTGAAACTAAATTTAGTTTCCTTGGAAGGATAACCCAAATCGGGCGTAGATAAAGTCATCGATTTCAACATGCCAAAACCAGGATCTTATTGCCCCAAAATATATACTTTGGCATGTGAGATAGCACAACTTGCAAGTGTTGACAGGAGACAGTGGAAGACAAGCTAAGGTCTAACACATCTAACATTACAACCCTAATTGTTAACAATATTATTTGTAACAAAGGTTAAAAAGCACAACCACTTGTTTCTTATATACACTAAGAACAGTATCATTTGTTATAAACTGCCAGGCAAAAGGTTAACAAACACATCCACTTGGTTTCTTATATGGCTCGTTTACATCTTCATTGGAAGGATCAGAGCAGTCCCCAAAACAGCATTATATATAGAAATGCTATTTTGAAGGAATATTTGAATAAAGGTAGGAGCACCTTGAATATGCCGTGACATTTTGGTAGGAACATTTTTGGGTATAAAATTTAAGAAAATACAAAACCGTATAAGGGGTTTTCTTGGTACATTCTTATAGGAGGGGGTTTTCTTGGTACATTCTTATAAGAGGGGCTTTGTCCAGGTCACTCGTGATGCTCTGATTTTGTATGCCATCATGACCATTACGGCCACGGTTTTTCCCATGTGGTTTTTTCATCCGGGCCGTAATGGGCATGCTGCTCCTCTTGTACAGGTCCCATAGGCCAATTGGCCTCCGTGGACGATAAAAAAGTTATCTTATCTTATCTAATCAAACTTCAGGAACGCAGATGATATTTACCACCATTACAAAGGTGAACCCGCGGGAATCATACTCTGATAAGTAATATTTTTTATAAACGATTAGGGCAAATACTTGTTTCTCAATTCCAACTATTTGCTGGCACTGCTGCTAAGGAGTCAATAATATCACGTATTTCAGACTTAGTCAATGCTGATGTGCTAACATTGTTTTTTTTTTGCGCAATTGTATAAGGTCTCTCATTGCAACTTCACATGTGATAAGAGAATGGAGGATGAGGAAAAAAACATTACATTGCACAGCAAAATCCTTAAAAGCATATTCAAGGTGCCCCTACCTTTATTTACTGGTCATTGTAATAGAAAAGTATAACTTAACATCTCAACATGCCAAAACCAGGATCTTATTGCCCCAAAACACTTTGGCATGTGAGGTGGTGCAACTTGCAAGTGTTGTCATGAGACATTGGAAGACAAGCTAAGGTCGTAGGACATCTTACCTTACAACCCTAATTGTTAACAATATCATTTGTAACAAAGGTTAAAAAGCACATCCACTTGGTTTCTTACATACACTAAAAACAGTATCATTTGTTAACTGCCAGGCAAAGGGTTAAAAAACACAGCCACTTGGTTTCTTATATACACTAGTAACTCCAAATTGAAGGCTCGTCCACATCTTCATTGGAAGGATCAGAGCAGTCCCCAAACCGAGGAGGAGACAAGAGCATGGCTTTAGCCATATCTGAGACAATACTAGGCATGTCAAAAATAAGATCTTCATCAACATATCTCTCTTCCTCAACCACACAAATACTGCTACAATCTTCTCCTTCTTCCTCAGTAGTATTAAGCTCCTTTTCCACAGCAACATCAGCTGCTGCAGCGGCGGCAGCGGCCTGAATTTCCTTGGGAGAGTTACTAGAGGGCTTAGGCAGAAGGTGAGCAGTGTGAGGAAAATTAAGCAAAGCTTTGGATCCTTTAAGGGCCAATGCTGCAACATCATAAGCTTTAGCAGCCATTTCAGGAGTAGGGAAGGAACCAAGCCAGATACGAGTTTTCTTCCTGGGCTCCCGGATTTCAGAAACCCACTTACCCCAACTCCGGCGCCGGATTCCTCTGTAGACTGGGTGCTGCCTGTCACCAGCACTGCTAGCACTGCTGCTTCCTTCTCCATTTCCGTCATCTGGTTCCTTGGGCGACCGGATCTCCTCTTCCTCTGTAATCCTAGTTGTGGGCATCACGCCTTGTTTCTAAAAGACTCCCCATGCAAACTTTTTTTCTCTCCCTTTTTAAGCCTCCCCGCTACGCGCTGTGAACAAACGCACTGATTTCATGCCACGTGAAATTTTGGTTGTATTTAAAATTGTACCTTGTCTGTCCCCTAGCGCGTGGTCTTCATACACCATTGGTTTATAAAAGTCCCCACATCCACATCTCTCCTATAATCAAGCCTCAAATCTTCCTTCATATCTTCCCCATTTTTTATTCCTCTTGTTGCCCCTATCTAAACGGTCATGATTGATGTTGGGTCTCCGTGACATCGACATTTTGTCGGACGCAACGCCTCGAATAAACCTACCATGTGGGTCTTTGTATCACAGGATTGCATCTGAATGAATGCCCCTCCTCGTATTCAATTTCAGGCAATCCCAGCTCTGCGCCATTATGTATGCAAGTTGATATGTTTCAAGATCTAGTGTACAACTGGGATCTCCTTTCAACATCACTTGGTGGAATCCATGTGGTGTAGCTGGTAACCTATTTGATACAATTGCTTTCTTTGTAGCGACAAACCTTTTGATAATTATGACGCGTCTTATCTAGGGTAACAACTAGCACCAACCTTTTCCAACCTAAGTAGATAAATAAAATTTGGTGGCACATTTCAAGATAGGTGAGATGCACATCATCCTTCCCATAAGGCAGTAAAATAAGGTGCCAAAGCACTAAGGATTGCCCCAATGGCATGGGCAATAGTGCGTCTTTAGCACAAGTCGTAGATGCTATAACAATGTGGCCATACGTGTAGCAATTATATCATGATGATTATGAAGCAACAAATCAAGCATATGTGCAAGCAAAATAGCATCAAATTACGATTGGTTGAAGCTCTCTTGCTATAAGGTGGGGATATTCTCATTATCTAAAAAGTTCTTTAATGCAAGTTGTTCCTTAGCTATGTAAAAATTTTGCTATGCAAGCTATTGTTTAGTTGAATCATCAGTGTAGAAGCAATTCAGGAGCAGATATCATGAATCATCTTGAGCTTGCCATTTTAAGGCATCAGATACACAAGATTTCATGGCATTGGCATTAGAAAATTAGGTTAAAAAGAGTTTCTCGATGCATCAAAGGATATTTTATTTGTTATGATACCATAGCTATTGAAATGGTTAGAAAAGTAGAGGTTGAGCATTTGAGCATATGTGCAGTGTTTCTAGAAAGTGAATTGTTTATTGATTGGATAACAATTTGTCAATAAAATCATTAGTATTGATAGCAAGTAATATGTTCTTGTGATAGATTTCCTCTATCTTTAGCATTCAAAATAGGCTTCAACTATTGGATTCACATATCCCTTTTGAGGCATCCACTTGGATGGCTCTGCTTCTCAATCATGACAATACACCAGTTCCCCTTGAGATAGTAACATCTCAGACATCAACACATGTTACAAGTCAATCTCAATCCTTCGATTCTTCTATATATTTGTGCTTCAAGTTTTAGGAGGCTGAATCCCTAACCTCATTGTGGAGCAAATTAGATCGCCTATTTTGACTCTTATACTTATAACAAAATGCAAGTACACATACCCTACCCTAACACATAGCCTACCCTACCCTGTCCTATCCTACTCATATAAAAATATGTTGCTAAAAAAAAGATGACTTGGATAGGGGCAAAAAAATCTACGGATGGCAACGCCAGCATAAAACCATGACACGGGTATGTGGAATAGATATGCCAGCATCGCGAATAGAGCTCCTCCGGCAAATCCTTAAAAGAGGCATAAGGCATCCTCCTATCTTCCCCAAATCTTCCCTTCCTTGCATCAGACAGCAAGAGGTTTGCATTATTTGCACACAAGAGCAGTGCATGCTATTATTCATAGGGATGTGAAATTTTCAAATATCCTTCTGGATGATAACGACTTGGCCAAGCTTTCTGATTTTGGTCCTTCTGTTTTCTCATGTCTCCACTCTGGATGGCTGTGGCATTTGATTTTGGATACACATCTCCAAATGCAGAATCTTTTTTCATCCAATTTAAAATAGCATGATCCAAGCCTTCTTCTTTTCTTATGGATTTAGCCCTATTTGATAGGCTGCACAAGCTATGGCAAATCTTGTGAATAGAATGGCTCGTCCGATCTTGCATCTGTAACCATGGCGAGTAGCGTAATTCATTAGTTTGGTTGGTTATAAAAACATAAGTAGTAGCCACAATTGAACGGGTCTACCATAGTCAACTCAGCCAAAGCTAATACTGCCATAGCCACACTAGTGAAATCAAAAACCCCAAGGCCATTTAATCATCGTCTGCTAATCATCATCGTGTCCAATTTTTTTTATCATCATCGTTACCTTGCAAGTTTAGA
Organism: Isoetes engelmannii; assembly: GCA_011763485.2. NCBI lineage: Eukaryota > Viridiplantae > Streptophyta > Lycopodiopsida > Isoetales > Isoetaceae > Isoetes > Isoetes engelmannii. The sequence goes on along the minus strand of JAANSK020260607.1, from coordinate 8,056 downwards.
ACGGGGTAAAAATGAATTGTCTAAGACTTTTTATTTGAGGATTTCTGCATGGGCAAATCTAAGGCGATTCTAAGGTTTTGTATCATTATCATTCCATTCAAGAACGATAGGATGCTGCTGAAAATAACTCAAATAAAACCACTCTTTCTTTTTTCTTTATGTGCGAAAGGTTTGAAAGTATAGCTTTCTTGATTCTGTTTAGAGCCTAATTTTTAGTAATGAACAAAATAGACAACCTAGTGGATCCTCAAATATTGGAAGAAAAGCGATGTCGCAGGCACCGCATTACCGTCTTGTTATTGTTTGAAATGTTACGAAGATGCAAAATGTTGGGACGCTCATGATGGCATCTAGGGTTTCAGCCCCGTTCTTTTGCTCATAGTCGGGATTCTGGTGTCAGATTTGGATGCCTTTAGGCTCGTTGGACTCGTCGCACGCCCTTTCTGTTGATGTATAATTTGTATGATGATTGTATTGTTCTAGTGAAGGAAAATCGCCTGACAATTCTGGCCTCTTCTTGGCGCTGCAAGGTTTGGATGCAATTATGTTTTGGCCATAAGTCCTGTGTTTGGTGGCAGTGTTCGGCGTGTTTGGGGCTCATTGGAAAGCTTTTCGAGCACTCTCTCTAGTGGTGTGTAACCTTTTCAGAGATCGGCCCATTTGAAAGGTCTGTTCAACTCTGAAACTTCTGCCCCCTTTCCGTGGAGAAGACAAGATCCAGTTTCTTCCAGAATTAGTGTTTGTGATGCACACAAAATGGCTCGTGAGGGCGCTCTTTTTGCTCCTAAGAGCTTGATCTCGTTAGTGCACCTTAATCCTTTGGTATTGCACAATATGTCTTCTAATGGCACATATGTGGCTAGTTCTATTGAGATAGGGGTCCCAACTCTCTCCTCTTCTCAGTTAGTTGCTCTAGTTTCTGTTCCAGGTGTAGCTGCCTCAACTAAAGTTTCTACTTCTGTCCATATGCTTGGTGGATACTGGAGGTTGCGTTGAACGTGTATCTTTGGGAAGCACTTCTGACAATGTTGTACCTCTAATGCATGTTGGAGGTTCCTTGGGCCAAATGTTGTGCTCTAGGTAAGGAGTACTTCTAGCACCCGTTGGAGGCTCTATGGGTCAGGCACGACCCTCTTTGTCTGCTGGAGTTTCTTCTGGGATAGCAACACCTCCAACACATGTTTGAGGTTCCTCATATTGGTTGACATTTCACGTGCATGTAGCGTGCTCCGTTGAACATGATGCACCTCTAACCCATGTTGAGATTAGTAGTAGTTGCTCAAAAAAATGTGGCACAAGTGGTACCTCCAACGCATGTTGGAAGTTTCGTGGAACTGACTAATCGTGGAGGTAATGCTCAAATGGTGGTGCAATCCTCACAAGATGACATACCCTTAGGGCAAGGGGTACGTCCAACATGCGCTTTCCTCAGGGCAGGAGGAGTTTCCACCTCTCCCTGCGCGGTAGCCTAGAATGACGACCTCTTCTACCCATCTCAGACACTGATCTTATGAGAATCTAGAGCATAATCCTTCCTGTCATCACCTTGTATCCCATGAGAATTACCAAAGGAGTGTTTTGAAGGACTGCGACTGGATCTTGCCATCTCCACTGGGAGGGGCCAAAATTTAGAGCTTAATTGTCCTCAACATTGGAATAACTTATGAGATATTTAAGCAACATTGGAAAGAGTACTTCATAAACTTTCCAGCAAGCCCAATCACGTCCAAAACTGCCACCAAATGCAGGACTTATGGTCTTTTTAAACTTAAATAGGGTTGGTGATTCTAATTATTTGTAATATATAAAAAGTGGCATTATGATACCAAATTCAGATATGACACTTATATAGTTGAATATGCATTTTGAGTAGGAAGTCATGCACAAATTCCAAGAAGGAAAAGATAAAATAAAAGAAAATAACTATCATGATCCAAAAAACTAAGGACGCTTCTCCAGTGATATAAGAGTGCCAGAACGCTAAAGCAGTATTTCACTAATCCTAGAATATAAAGACAAAATAAACTATACAAGTTGTTGACGAAAGCGAATATACTAACTGACAAAAACAAGAATATATACATTGTTTCCCACTTTAGAATTTTGCGAGCTAAGAACTAGACTTGGTTTGGTAAAGTAATTATTGGTAGCTTACTTGTTCCCAAACAAGGATATGGTGTTGCATGCACAAAAAATGGCTCGTGAGGCCACTCTTTCTGCTTTTAAGAGTTTGGTAAAAACCAGTAGCAGTTCGATTTGGCAGGCAAAAGTAGCCTGCGCTTGTGCACCTCAATCCTCTTGTGTTGCATGCTGATGTTTCTTCCAATGGTACCTCTGATTATACAACAAATGACAAAAAAGCTGTAATGATGGAGAGTATGCAAGGACGACTATCCACTTATCCATGTTGTATTATTATGAAATGTGGCGTGGTGTATGCATTGAATTGGACTCATTTTAATCATCCCATGGTTTTCTTTCAGTCTCCATTGATGTTAAAATTCTATTTTTTTATCCATCCATTTATCTATCTTCATTTCAAGGTGATATTCCCTACATTTTTGAAGGGGCGTAAAATATTGGCCACTACTCACTTGGATAAATTGCTAAGCATATTATGTCTGGCCATTTTTGAGCCATTATTGTAACTTAAGGGCAAAAACACCGAACTAATTTTTTTTCAAAAAAAATAAAATAAATAAATTGGTCACATCTATACGTCTAACATGTAAAGTTGATAGCCATGTCAAAGTATGTTTATGATGATCTATATAGCTGTCATAAATAAATGCAGCAATGTTAAATCACGCATTACGGGAAGGCTTCTTGCCGCAGAGGACTTGCAGCAGAGTTGTGCCCATATACAAGGCTGGTGACCCAAACTGCTCGGCTAACTATCGCACCATAATGGTGAGCTCGTTATTTGCGAAACTCCTGTCTACAATAATTGAGCAGCGCACAACCATATGGGCAGAGGCCACCGGGGTCGGGGCTCTCACCCAGGCAGGCTTCCGCCCAGGGCATTACACCATCGATCATATGTTTGCCATGCAAGCCATTATTGAGGATAGCATGAACCGCCGACAGGACCTGTATTGTTGCTTTGTGGACTTCGCAAAGGCCTTTGACACAGTGCCCCGCGACAAGTTGTGGAATAGACTGCAAGAGCCCAGCACATCCCTGGACTTGCAGAATGCAGCCTACAGGTTGTATGAGGCGTGTTACAGATATCTGACACCCTCGAGACAGCCGGTGACCAGCAGTATTGGGGTATGCCAAGGCTGCCCCCTCTCCCCTACACTGTTTGGCCTCTACATAGATCAAATGGAACAGTGGACGGCCCTGCACGGCGGAATGGGCACCCCGCTGATGCATCATATTGTCAGGCAGCTGATCTACGTTGACAACATTGACCTCCTGGCACACACAGCGGAGGACATGCAACACCACCTGGATGCACTAGCCACCTTTCGCCAGCACACCAGCATGCAGATCAACCTCGCAAGGACTAAGGTCCTGCTGATCTCGTCTTCTCGACATCCGCAGACGCCCTCCTTTACGTACCAAGGGGAGAACGTCGAGTCGCCCCCACCTACAAATATTTGGGCATCGAGTTCTCCACTATCAAGCATTGGGATAGCTGCATTCGACTGCGGGTGGTAGCCGGCTGGAAAGCGTTGCACGCCATGCAGAACAGTAGGCGGAGCTCTATGCTTGGGAGCACCAGTCATGCCTCTTCAGGGCTCTGGTTGAGCCCGTCCTCTTGTACGACGTAGAAGTTTGGGGACCCGTCATTTTCGCCACCATCTGGGCTGACCTGGAATGCGTGCAAAAGGCTTTCTTGGCACGCATCCTCTGGGTAAAGTAGACAGTGTCGTATCAGATACTGTTCCAGGAAACAGGTTTTCTTCCGCTGCAGAGGGCGGTAATCTGCAACCACCTCCTGTACTTCCAGAAGGTAGCTCGCATAGATGAAGACCGACTGCCAAGGGTGGCCTTGGCAGTCGCGCTGGACCCTCAACGCCTTAAAGCCTGTTGGAAAGACAAACAGGCGCAATGGATGTCCCAATGAAACGTCCAGCCACACAGGTGCGTGCGAGTGCGCACGAAGAACCTACCTTGATACTTGCTTCCTTGGCAAAGTCTGGGATGGCAAGGCCCTAGCACAGATCAAGCTCGGGCACTATAGACAGCAGGTCAATTCCACGCTCGCTCGAGGCCCCCAGCAGTACCTGCACGCTCCCCTCTCTATGAAGAAACATAGGTTGATCGCCTCCATCCGAGGGGACCATCATCTCCATATTGAGATAGGGCGATGGGCAAGGGAAGCATGCAAAAGCAGAATTTGTCGGAGCTACTGCCAAGATGCCATTGAGGATGAACACCATGCCCTACAGACATGCCCCGCTTATGAGCAAATTCGGGAACGATACCCGCAATTAAGGATATAGAACCCGACATTCCATCTCCTGCTCACAGTGACGCGGCGGGAACTCTTGGATCATATATCTAGGAGGTCATGGACGAACGGCAATGGCTTTGCCCGGGTAATTTGTGATATCGTGTTCTGTAAACCAGCATGCCCATTGCTGCCACGGTTTTTCCCCATGGGGTTTTTTCATCCAGGCCGTAATGCGCTTGCTGCTTCTCTTGTACAGGTCCCATAGGCCAATTGGCCCCCGTGGATGATAAAAATGTTATTCTATTCTATTCTAACTAAGATTACTGTAAGATCAATTAAATGTATTAACACATTGACTGTAGGCGGTAACACAAATGGATTAAGTAGATTGGATCTCAACAAAAATCATATAGAAATTAAATTTGATTGAGTTGAGATGATGAAAATAGATTTGGAATGCAATTTGCAAATCCAAACAAGTAAACTTGAACCAAGTCATCTGAAGGAAAAATACTATATTATAAGAAAGACCTATAGAATTTCAGGGCTAGACTCGAAACAAATTTTAGAGTCCCCTACAAATGGCAATATTATGTTCCTCGACATGGCTAATATAGAGTCTAGCCACACCCCTAAAATTTTAAACTTATTGTATGTTTTAAATGGCGACCCCCACAAGTTGCAAATGCATATGATATTTCGCAATGGCCATGCCCTATGGGTCTAAAGGTTTAGCAAATATCAAATCGGCCACTTATGGAGTGAAAGTAATAAGTTGGTATTTTGAATTGGCTACTACCCTTTGGTTGTGGTGAGAATGCATCCTACTCTAATGTGGCCAGCTATTTTTCCACGGGCTAGGTGATGTCTCTTGACTTTGTTGAATATTGCTTGGGGCAGTTGGTACCTAAACCATGTTGGAGTAATGTGGGTCAGCAAACCCCCCTTAGCATTTTGGAGTTTCTTTAGAGCTAGCGGTACCTCTAACAAATGTTTGAGGTTTTTAGGTTTTCATGCCTGTTGGTGGCACATGTCATTTCTAGATTCTCCTCTTGACAGATTTTACCTGTAACACATGTTGGAGGCTCTACACAACCAAGGAGATCAGTAGCTCCTGTTCAAAATAGTGAGGTATAAGTTGCGACCCCAATGCATTGAAAGTTCCTCAAAGCAAGATAATCGTGGTGGCATCTCCCAGATAGTGGTGCAACCCTCACCAGTATCCGATAAACAAGTGCCATGTCCAACACGTGCTGGAGGTTCCTCAAGGCAAGAGGACTTCCCCCCTCTCCCTCCATGACAGCCTAGGGTGGCTTCCTCTTCTGCCCCTTCGCTTGTTTCGACCTCTAGACCTTGGAGGTCCTTTGACACTATAACACAAGTTATGGTGTTCGTTTTCTTCAATGGCTATGCAAAGACTTGTCGTCTCTAGCCACCTACACCAACCAAACAAGACTCCATGGCTCTCCAACTATTATTGCAATACTCCAAGATTTCACATGGACTGGTACTTAGGAGGGTGACGTGATTATGGTGGCTTGATCCAACTCCCATTAGAGGAATTTGAGGTCTTATTTTGTCCTCATAAGAATCCTCCAAGGGAATGACTACCCTATATTAAGCTGGAGTAAATGCATCACTAACAACTTCAATGCCTCCATTTTTTCCCCATAACTTTTGATCCACTCATCAAAATGCTGCAGCGTTTGTCACATTAGATGCGGAATGAAAAGACCTTTCTAATGTTATATGGTTATGTACTTCAATGCAAGCCATATGTGTTAACCTTAAGATCTTAAGAAGATGAATATTGTTACAAATAGTGTTTAAAGCGGAGTTCTTGATCGAAAGATATAATGAAAAAATGACACTGCAGAAGTTCATTTGCAACTGCATTAATTACAGGCTGCCACATAATTCTAGAATAAAATACACTGGAGCTTTTCTCTTATAAGGCAGTTTAAAAAGCTGACGTGTCATTTTAAGCACCTCTTAATAGGACAAAATGTAAACTCATTTTTCCTCCAATGATCCTTCTAAAATGGGCAAGTGGTCTTGGTATGATGGACTTCTCGCTACAAAATTTAACTGAATTGAATTTTATCATTCATGGAGACCAAAAGGTCTATGAGACCCAAAATTCAAGAAAGATTACATCATAACCATAATTGTCTAGGATTTAACCCGAAGGGTTTTCGAGAGTAAAACCTAATAGTAATAAGCTTACTAATAATTTATAGATCTCTACATTTCTACACGTGAATGTTTTGGTACAGGGCACATTTGAGCTCACCTATCGAAAACCTTTTGGATATAAGATGACAGTGCCATTACTGTAGGCATCTACAAGAGCATGTATCACAACTGATTAGGTGTAACAAAAGTCTATATGGTATGATGGTGGCATTCGAACTTAGACTATTTCATACATCATGTTTACTGCATTTTGCAGTTCTTAGGGAACTCTTATTTTCCATAGTCTCTTCCTCAACCTAACCATAAGAATAGTATCGAAAGCCTTTGTAGAGTCTACGAAGCCACCAAGCTTTTAGGTATGCTCTTTATTCCTCAATAAAATCTTACTAGTCTTTGGTCTCCTATTGTGGATAAGGTTCATACTAAACTAAATATTTATAGAAACAACCTTTCTTTAGCTGGTAGAATAGTGATTTCTAATAATGTTCTTGCTAGTTTTCATGTTTGTTTCTCCTCTGCATTAGTTGCTTCTGCTCTCTGTGTATAGACAAATTGAAAAGATTATAAGAAATTTTACATAGAACGATCATAACATGGTCAATTGGGAGACTATTGCCAGGAAAAAAAAAAAAGGAAAAAAAAAGGAGAGAGATGCACAAACGAGCTCAAGCCTTGGCTGGGTGGCTGGTAAGTTTGTTTGAAAAGCTTTGAAAGGATCATCAACATCAAGTGCAGCCTCTCCTCTCTCTTCTTTAAATATTGGCTTTCTAAGAGTAATCATATTGGTCATCCATCTGAATACACATAAACGCAACAATACGTACATAAGGAACACAGTAAAAACAGAAATAAGGGCCAGCTTTCTTTCTCCATTTCAGTGTCAGACCTCAAAACTGGCATCTGCACAATATGGAGATAGGTGCCACGAAGACAGCCCATGAAGACATGAAGATAGCTTGGACAAAAGATAGATCTTACCTTCTTGGATTAAATAAACACTAGAAACAAAGAAGTAACATTAATTAACTAGTTGATCATTATGCCCATTCTCCGTGAATGTGGAGATTTTAATTTAGTTGTGAAGGTTTACCTGAAGAGTGCAGACAGTATCGATTGCAAAAAATATAGCTCCAATAGGCTGCACATTGCATATATATCAGGCTCAAAATCAAAGTGATGAAGAACCTAATCCAGTGATGATAATTATGCATTGTTACATCCAATAGATTCGGGAGAGTTGCATGCTAATGTATACTGCATCAATGCTAGAAAAAGGATTTGATGCATCTCGAAAGGTGTGCAAATGGGATTTGTATGAACTCCTGTAGCCTCCCTGTACCTGTACCTAACGCTGTACGAACTCCGGATGTTGGCAGACTCCTGTATGAACTCCGGATTTGTATGAACTCCTGTAGCCTCCCTGTACTTGTACCTTGTACCTAAACGCTGTATGAACTC
>JAANSK020260606.1:9373-22127 GCA_011763485.2 Isoetes engelmannii | reverse complement strand
GCTTCCGCTTTGCTAGGTAGGCCTTGAGGGAGACGGGGTCCAATGACACGTCCGGTTCTTCCCCTCAGTCTTGATAGATATCAAGGATGCTGAGGCAGACGGACGGCCCCTCGATTGGTTGCCAGACCAATGAGGGGGAATGATCCAGCTTTTATACGGTGGGGGCACCGTAGATAAAGTTGGGTACGTCACAGGCGCAAGAGCCTGGGGGTGAAGGGTTTGGCCTCGGCTGGGGTTGGGGCTGATTCGCCCTCTTCTCCAGATTCCACAGGCAAGGGGTCAAGTGTGCAGGGAGAAGCACATGAGGTGCTGGAGTGTGAGATGGGGGCAGGGAGGCGACTCTTGACAGAGATGCGAACCCTTCTGGAGACACCTTCAATTGATAGGTATGTTGATTGTTCATCTTCACAATTCAATTCTGAGAATCCAGTTGATTGTGTATTGGAGACTCCGGTTCTTGTTCCATCAAGTATGCCTCCTCTTGAAACCGGGTCTGTTAACCCCTCGGGTCCTATACTTGGAGAGGGATTGGCTGGAGGGGATGTGCCTTCTCCCAAGGGGCCGCCAAGTGTGGATGTAGCATCTCCGGAAGGCATTAACATGCCCTCACCTGGAGTGAGGCTAGACACCTCCCAGGGAGCGAGGACTGGAAACACCAACGCGATGCGCCCGGCCTGAAAGTCAAATGACACGGTGGCCAGGCTTTCTCGGCTTGGCATCTCAGATTGGATTAAGCGGATGAAGGTTCCAGATCACATGAGTGTTCAGGTGGAGGAGGCGCTGAGGTTTGTGGAGGGTCATCATTCTGCTGACCTGCAGGCAGTGCTTCCAGCTAGTCCATGGATTGATGTTGATCATGCTCGGCATGTTCAGACCATAGAGAATTTAGTCTCCTTTGCAGTTCTGGGTTACTTTATCGGTCTTATACTTGATACACAGAGGTTCACTTCGTGGCTTTCAGGACATCTCAGGTGGCTTGGTTTGCCCAAGTACCAGTCTTTGAAGTTTTTGCCTAACAATTTCTTTCTTATTATGTTTGAGGCTGAGTCCTCGGTGCGGCAATTGGTCAGTCGTAGGGTTGATGCTTTGGGAGAGGCATATATGTTGTATCAGTTCTATACTCCAGCTATGTCCACAAGTCCTTAACAGCTGTGAATATTCCGTGTTGGTTTCAAATTTTGGACCTCCCTCCGGATATGATGGTTTCGGATTTCTTGGTTGCTATGGCTAATGGTCTGGGGGTTCATCTGGCTCATTCTATTGTGCAGGTTCCTAAGATTTGTGTTGCCTTACCCGCTCTGCAGCCTTTGCCCACCTCTATTTCGGTGCGTAGTAGTTCGTGGCACTTTCTCTTTCGTCTGCAGCTTCTTAATGGCCCTGAGATCCAGCGCATGTTTCCCTCCATTGTTCCCCCAGGTACTAATAGTGCTCCAACCCCAGGTGGTGGTGTCGGTGATTGTGATCGGGTTCTAGAGGAAACAAGTAACCAAGCGGGCAGGGATCCTCGTCAGGCTGCAGGTGGTGTTGGTGGGGTTCAGCCCCCAGAGGATAGTGCTGGAAGGGGGATTGGGCAGGGTCCTGGTAGGGGAGTGGGCAGGGGACTTGGTGGCAGGGGAATTGGTGGTAGGGGTGCAGCCCCCGGTGTCAGTGTGGATGGAGCGTACGGCCCCCCGGATGTGACCCGAGCATGTGGTTTGGGTTCTGTGAATGCGCAGAGGCCTGATGGTGGTTCAGATGGTGTTGGGGTAGCCACTTATGCTAGGCAGGGCGTCTGGGAAGCCAAAGCTCATGAGTCATCTCAGTTGGTGTGTTGGGCAGAGAAGGTTGACCGTATTTCAGAAATCAACCCCTTGGCATTGGAGGTTGATCCTGGCGTCTTGGAGGTTGATCTTGGTTGGGAGGGGAGGGGTCCCCTGTTCGGGATTGCCCCATGGGCATGGATGACACTGGTGGGGGGTCTTGGGCAGATAGGGTGGATCGGCTCTCAGAGATTAATCGTTTGGCAGTAGAGGATGTCCCTGTGGTGAGGGTGACCAGTGTGAGAGATTGTTTTGATGAATAAGACACTTCTAAGCTAGAATGTGAGGGGAGTGCGGCCTCGGGGAGTAAGAGGGCCCGAGTTTCCATTGCTCTTCGTCAGTTTCGTCCTGCATCTGTAGTCTCCTCTTCGGGGCGGACTAGTGGAGGTACTCCGATTGATTAGAGGATGGATGTTCATGTCATTTATTCTATAGCAGATAAGTTTGGTAGGTGGGCCATTGTCAAGTGGCTTGAGGGTGGGTAGGAGTGGGGGATGTGAATGTGTATGCCCCTAACCAGCCATCTCAGCGGGGTTCTTTGTGGGCCACCATCAGGAATAAGTTGTGGAGCCTCGGTGGATTGCAGGTATCCTGGCTGCTGTTAGGAGATTTTAATATGGTGGAGCGTGCAGAGGACCGCTCAGGCTCTGGCACTTAGGTGGTCCAAGGCTTTGAGAGGGACCAATGGTCGAGGTTGCTGCAGCATCTGGCCATGGTTGAGGTGCCTGGTGACTTGATGTTTACTTATTGTAATAGGCAGATTGGGGCAGGCCGGGCATATGCTAGACATGATAGGTGTTATGCCTCCCCTTCTGTCTTGGATGGGGCCCCCTCTTTATGTAGAAGTAACATTTTGTCCTCTTCCATCTCAGATCATTATCCTCAGGTGGTGTCTAGCCAGGGTGTTGTTACTTCTAGGCCCTCTAGGACGGTGTTTCGTTTGAATACCCATTTCTTGGCAGATGAGGACTTCTCGTCTCGGTGTCAGGAGTTGTGGCTTGACACCTTCTCCTCTGTGAGTGGTATGTCCGGCATGGTGACAGCCTTGGCCAGGGTGAAGCGGTTTGCAAAGGCTTTTGCTATGCAGCGGGTTCAGTAGTAGAGCGCCTTCGGGCACAGCCTTCCGATGGCATTCGAGAGAATGCGGTATTGCAGCAGATCCTTTTCCTTGAGCAGATCAAAGTGAGGGAGGCGCAGGTGAAGGCTGGCCTTACTCGGTTGAAGGAGGGGGATACTAGCTCATCAGTGTTCTTTAGGACGGCAAGGCAGCGGTGGTATGCTGCGTCTATGACGTCCCTTGCTCTGCCGGATAGCCGTACTCTGGCGGATCATGCTGATTTGCAGAGGTATGTACATGCTCATTTTTCGGGGTTTTTTTCTCAGCACTCTCTGCCCTATGAGCAAGAAATGCAGGAGCTTGTTCTGGCCGCTGTTAAGCCATCTATCTTGCCTCACCAACGTGATAGTTTGGAGCAGGACCTTTCTAGGGAGGATCTGTCGGCTGCATGCATGTGCATGGCTAAGGATAAGTGTCCTGGGATGGATGGTATTCTAGTGGAATTCTTCAAGACTTATTGGGAGTGGGCCGGAGAGTCAGTGTATCAGGTTTATCCTGAGTTGTTGCGCTCTTCTCAGCTGGATAGCATTCTTAATACTGCCCGCATCTCCTTGATCCCGAAGGTCAAGCAGCCCTCCACGATTAGTGATTGGAGGCCTATCTCTTTGTTGTCCTCGGTGTATAAGATCATTGCGAAGGCCTTGGCAGAAAAGCTTAAGCCAGTTTTGACGTCCTCCATTAGTAAGGTGCAGTCTGGGTTTATCCCTGAGAGGAATATTTTGAACAATGTTGCTGCAGCTTTTGAGGGCCTTTACTGGGCGAGGAAGATTGGCCAGGGGGTTGCCTATCTTAAGCTTGATTTTGCCAAAGCTTATGATAGTGTGCGTTAGGAGTTTCTGTCTAGTATGCTCTTGGCCATGGGGTGTGGGCCCCGTTTTACGGACACAGTTATGAAACTTCACAGGTCCGCACGCGCTGCAGTGGTGTGCCAGGGTGAGCCCTCCTCCTCCTTTTCTTTGGGAAGAGGGGTTCGACAGGGTTGCCCTTTGGTTCCCTTCTTGTTCACTATTGTGGCAGAGGCATTGTCCCAATTGCTCTTGTCGGCGGTAGAGGAGGGTGTGGTGAATGGTCTTCGGATGCAGCATGGCAGCCATCAGATCATTAATCAGTTTGTGGATGACACTTTCCTCTTTCTGGTGGATGAAGAGAGGAATTTGCGCAATGTTAAAGGTTTGCTGGATACATTTTCTTTGGCTTCTGGTTGCCTTTTGAATTGGGGAAAATGCTCGGCATTGTGCGCCCTGTTGAGTCTGCCTCCACCTTGTTTGTCTCTCTTTCCTTGGAAGATGCTTCTGAGGAATGCATGCACCAGACTTTTGGGTATTCGCTTTGGGGGTGACATCTCTTTGGGCAGAGTGTGGGATGAGATTCCTCAAGGTTTGCAGAGCATCTTAACTAGTGGAAGGGTAGTAAGCTGTCCATGGCGGGCAGGATTACTGTGGCTAAGTCTGTGCTGTGCAGCACTCATATATACAATGTCCACCATGTTAGCCCCTGAGAGTAAGATGCAAGAGTTGGATAAGATTGTCCGCAGCTTTGTTTGGGGAGGGGATTCTGAAGGAGTGGTAGTTAAAGTGGCTTGGTGGAAGTGTCTTCGCCCCTGGGAGGACGGGGGTCTGGCTATTCGAGATCTTGCATTACATAGTAAGGTGCTGATTTCCAAGTTCGTTTGGAGCATTCTTCACGAAGAGGCGTCTTCTCCAGGTGTTGTGTTGCTTATGCAGTCCTTTCGCAGCTGCGTTGCTTTTGGTAAGTCGCTTGTTCCAGTGATGTTGCCTTGGGCTCTGTTGTATGGTCTCAAGCCTTTCCCGCATGCACCCCCTTTTCTCAAGGGTGTGTTGCAAGCTTGGGACCATGTGCGAGTACTTTTCCAGCTGGACTATGCTGCAGTCTACCATCACACTTCTCCGTTCTTGTGGGTCCCTTTGCCCCCTGCGCAGTTGCCCTTGGCTGCCACCATACACGCCCGGACCAAGGGGGATTCACCGTTTTTTACGTACAAAACATGTGCATGCACGGGAGGGGGGTCTTTCGACCCATTTACGTACATATACGGTCGGCACGGGATCCTTTTTTGGTATTTTTTGCACTAGCCTAGGTAATTTTTATTCGGGAGGGGTCAAAATTAGCTATTAAAAAATCCGTATACGGGAGGTTTTTTGCCACCTCTTGCACGCAGATGGCATACCCCCTTTACACATGAGTGAATCCCCCGGGGCCCGGACGCATGCCCGTTGGACTCGGGCTACAGTTTTCACCCTGGGGGATTGGTACTGGGATGGCCAGGTAGCTTCTTGAAAATTATTTTGGGCACGTTTTTGCCTTAGGAGCAGTGATCGGGCTATCTGAGAGCAGGTGGCAGGTGCTATTCCGTTGCATATACCGCTTTTATTTTAGGAGGATGTGGTTGTTTAGGTTTGGAGGACCCACCTTGATGTTGTTGGCTCATGCTTTGTTCAGTATTGCTATCGGGTGTTGGCTATTCATGACACTCTTCCTCCTTCGGACAAGTGGTCCCTGCAGCTTTCGATTCACGTTGGCGTGCTGTCTGGACTTGGACCTAGGACTCTCTCCCTCCAACGAAGGTCAGGGTCCTTCTGTGGCAGGTGGTACACCGTTGTATCTGGGTCAATGTCCTTGTGACCCGGTTTATTCCTGGAGTGAGTCCCCTTTGCCCCTGTTGTGGCACTCGGCGTGAGTCCATTGAGCATTGTTTGGTCTTGTGCCCCCACTTGCAAGGCGCTTGGGATTGGGCCAGGGCCTTGTTTCAGGTCAGGTTGTCTAGTCAGCAGCTGCTTCTGCATCTGTATCCTGCTTCTTGGTCCTTTCTGAAGCAGCGAGCTTTGCATCTGTGTGTGGCTTGGTTGGTTTGGCTGATTTGGAAGCGGCGCCGTCTGTGGATTTTTCAGGGGGTTCAGCAGTTTTTGGCCTCCTTGGTTCCCCAGCTTAGGCATAAGCTTTTTCAGAGTTTCCTTGTGTTTTCTGGGTCAGCAGAGAATAAGTTCTTCATCTGGCGAGATCTTTTGAGGATTGTGGACGAGAATGGTGAGTTTGTACATAGCTAGTGATGATGCGAGTGGAATTGCTTTTGTGTGGAGTCACTTTTTGCGGAGTGTTGAGGTATATCTGCTTCTTCGGTGCAGTCCCTTTTCCTCCTCACTCGATTTGTACCATTATTATTCTTTAATATATTGATGACTTAGTGCTTCAAAGAAAAAAAAATATCTGCGACAACGTAAAAGGAAGATCGAAAACAACCTTTACTATGGAAAAAATGAGAAGATAGACTACTACTTGAGATCTTGTACATCACGCATCATTATTGAATGATTTGCTATTTAGATCTTTGTATGCAGCCACATCTGCTCGAGCTTAGCATTAGCTATGAATTTAGGACCCACAAAAGAAAACACGAAGTAGGGCATGAATATACCTCTCGTCACCTGTTTTTAGTACCCAAGAAAGACCGATGCTGCTTTAAAGCATTACAATGGAGCATGTCCTAGAATATTATCTTATTTGGATCAAATGTTGATTCATACCATCTTGGCACTCTAAAGTGCACAATTGAAGAGTCACAAGCATTATTGCAAAATATACAAAGCTTTGGCCTCAAGATCTATTTCTTTTTGCCCACTAGACAAGAGTGTCCATTTCCCCACCACTCTCTTCATTAGGAATGAAATGAAAGTGAATTTTATTCTTTGTAAAGCAGAATAATGACAAAGTAGAGTTTGATTTTTTTTAGTAAGATCGATTGTAACGCAGGAATGATGTTGATCACTTACAATTTAGCATACTAATCTTTGTTTTGTATCCCAAGTTCCTTTTTATACCCTTTCATTCCTCCTTATTGTCACACATGGGCAAAAGCTACATATAATACAAAATAAACTAAATGGTATGAAAATTATAGTTGAAAGAGCCATGTGGTTGTGTGTAGAAGCCAACAGAGGGAAACGAAGCCCTGCCTTGGTTTACTCTTAGAGGCATGCTTATATCAGACTATACATACAAAAGGACGAGGCTCAGATCGGGGTAAGAGATTGCTCTAGCATAATGGAGTAAGGCATTCTAATTTTGAGGCACCAGAAGTGTCTTCGGAGTGTAGGCTGAGGGAACCTCGTCCAGTTAGTTGTTGTCTATCTCCAGGTACATATTGTTGACATGTTTGGTCAGGTGTTGATCCTAGTTAGAAGCAGGATTTATATTGTAGGGTCATAGTTTTTAAACTATCACAGGGGCTCAGGTTACTCTCAGGTTACTTAAATATGACAGGGTCGGTCATCTTCTTTATTACTTTTGGAGGGCTTTGGAACAGTGTTTTGGAACGCCGCATGCCCCGCCGCATGCGGCGTTCCCTTCCCCTGTGTTTCCCCTTGCGGTCCCCCTCACCTTGGCGTTGCCAGAATTGAATGCACGAGACGAAGACACCCGCGCCAGCCAGCATTAATGAAGATTTTCGAACCATTTTCCTCTACGATTTTGAACAATTCCTCTACGATTTTTCTTATGCGCTTGCGTTCATCTCCTTATTTCGGCGCGTTGATCCATTCCGACCCTGCTGAGGTGAGTTTGCATTCTTCTCTTCTGGCCTGACGCTTACTCAAAAGCTAACGTTTGTTTTTCTGTTTCAGGAAATCTTCAGAGGGGTTTCTGGTGGAGCAGCCTGGAGCTTGAGTTTGAAGCTGGAGCTTGGAGCTTGAAGTTGTTAGTAGTTAGTAATCACGATAGAGCTTGGAAATGAGGTTTGAGGGTGGAGCTTAAGCTTGAAACTTGCGATACATTGCAACAAGCAGAGCTGAATCTGTTCGCAATAGTCCGCAAGACGTGTGGACAGCCTGCCAATCCATGTGTAAGAAAAGGAGTTGGTGGTCGGAGTCCACTTCCTCATCCTGTTTGTCCGTTCCAATGCCAAAATGAGTAATATGATGCAAATCCTGCTCCCTTGCCAATAAATAATCCACAACACTGGAGCCCTGGTTCTCCTCCCTACAAGTGTACCTGTTGGAGGCTGACCATTGTGCCGGTCCATTGGAAATGGCCAATCAAAGATGTTGCATAGCAAGAGCAACTGTCTGCCATAACGAGTGACTTGGTTGTCATCTGATGCACACGACCAAACCACCTCTGCGGGGCACAGCTGTAGCACATCCTCTGCCAAGGGGTCAAATTTTATGAGTTGCTCCGTCCCTATGTGTGCATTGAAATGTCTCAGCAATATGACCTTACCCAAAGAGCAGATGCTCCCAAAATTGAACTGAATTTGAAGATCTGGGTAGCAAGAACATATCATTTCAGAATTCTGAAACTGGCAATGTGAATTATATTTGTCTATTATTCCTGGAAGTACGAATTTTCACTTCACTCATTTGGGGTTTTGTGTAGCATTATTTTGTTTAGTTTCATATGCATAAGCTACTGTAGTAGTAAGAAAAATAAAAAGATAAATTTTGGTTGGGCAATGATTCAAGCATTTTGTGCAGTGTAACTATCTAGAGGCAAAGTGGTGTTTATAAGGATTATTCCTATCATTTTGTTGAATAGTGTCGTTTTGTTCATCTTCATTGTTAGGCATGAAGAGGTTATGGAATTTTTACCAGGATTCCCGGGGCCTTTCCAATTGTGTTTTAAATATACGAATTATTGCTGGCAAAACCAAATCGACAGCCCACATCTTTTTTCAGTGAAAATCAAGATGCCATTTCCTAAGGTCCACGAAATAGCCACCACAAGAATTTTTTCAGTGGTCTAGATCAACTATATGGTCGCAGGGAAAAAAGAAATAGAATAAAAAAGCATTGGCGCACAGACAAGGCACCAGTGCACCAGTGCCTGGGCTGACTGCCGTGCCATCGATGTGCGATCACGATCACCACCTGTAAGATAAAACACGAAAACCAGGGCATGGAGGATTCGAACCTCCAGGCACAATGGCCTCACCAGAAGCCCACAAAAAAACTTGCTGCTAGAAAGCAGGAAACAATAAACACAGAACCAAAGGAGGCCTTCTACCTCTTGGCCACCATATAAAAAAAATGGACGGATCAGGTCTGCGCTAAGGCAGACTGTTGAATTCCTCTGCTGCTACTATAAGTGTTCTTGGGCAAAAGAAACAGATCACGCAAGCCAGCAGAGCTGGAGGATGCGAACCTCCAGGCCTTAAGCCTCACCAGAACCCCAATCGCTTCACCGAATCATTGCTCAGCAGATTAACAGATGTGGGCTCACCTATGCCCCAACCTAAGCATTCAGGCCCTCTCCATCCCTGCTGCACTCGAGTCTGCAACCCTCAGTATCCAAGGAGTGCGTCCCCTCACAATTCTTGCAAGCAGACCCCTCTCTCAATACTCTCTGCAATTCCATGTTCTAAACACACCAGGGTTTGCCATCTCGCTCTGCACCGCCCCTGCCCTGCCACTAGAAGGAGCTCTTGAAATCGGCCTCCGCTCTGCATAGGGAAACCAAAATTAGAAAGCCTGTGAAAGCCTATCCATGCCCTATGATTTGGAAAAATAATTCGCTAACCATGGCAAGATAAACTTGCAAACACATCAAGATTAGAAACTGGACCTCTAAATGGAAATAAACTGCTCCAGGATGCCAAATTATATGGTTTGGCATACAATCCAACCTTTGCCAGAAGCACCTCCCGCAATACGAAATGAAATTGCACGAGTTTATGATTAGAATTCAAAAGAATAATTGACTCCCTTCCAAGACATAGTACATTAAGGAGTAGATAGCACCTTGGTCAGAGAGCGTTATGGGAATAAAATTCAAGGAAATGGCGAATGCGTGCGGCATGCATGCCTGAGCCATTTTGGCTATGGCCATATTTCCCGAGAATTTTATTCCCATCAACGCCCGATGACCAAGGCGTTATCTCCTTTAACACCTTGTTCCGAGGGTGTTATAAGCCCTCATGATAACGCCCTAGGGTGTTATGGGGCTTCGTGATAACGCCCTAGAGCGTTAAGGCTGATTTAGCCATAAAAACCCAAGGAGCCATGTGTTAAGGATGCAAAGCCATCACTATTTTGATAGGAAAACTCTCACTTGTCTTTAATACGATGCCTTTAATCTATATGACCATAATGGCTCATATATAATTAATAAGGTAATGATGATTTCAATGAAAAACCACCATGAATTGCACCATTCTTTAAAGCTAAAAAATTTCGTGTTTTGTAACCAATATTACTAACTGGACCGCATATAACGTAATAAACCAACAAAATTAAACGTCATAACAAACCATGAAAAACCATGTTGGTAAACTACAATACCAAACTAGCATGGCAAACCACACCATATAACTGAATATGGCTATTCAATAATTTAACCCACTAACTAATAATAGTTCGTAACACCCCTTTTTTTCTTTCTTTTTTTGCCTTGTCTATCCATCTTATCATTACATCCATCTTATCGTTACATCCTGGCCGTTGATGGCCAAGATATTCCAAAAAAGATTCCCTCTCGTGCAACCTCGGTCGTCCGCCCAAATTAAGATGGGATCAAACCACATAAGCCACGTCAGCATATAATTTCGAACCAAAGGTTGTGAAGGCAACTATACAATCCTGAGTCAACCATATAAGTAACTGCAGTATTATTCTATAAGTAAATAGGAGGTGGGGGATTCGAACCCCCTCTGCATAGCGGAATCCATATAACTCCACCACGGCCTAATGCCGGGCCCATACACAAATGCATCAAAGGACATACGATGTTCACAACATTTTGAATACATTAGAATCTCCCAACTATTTCACATACGTGAACAATTAAGACAACAAACTCGATCTAACATGTAACAAGGAAGCTGAACAAACCAGGCCAACTGTAAAACACAAATCAAAACTGCAATTGACAACCACGAGAACATCAGAGTGCAACTTGACACTAGCCCACTGCCATTGTGTAATCCAAGAAATCCAACGGAATAAAATCATCTCCAATGGCACTCCTATCCACCTGCACCTGAGGTCAGTATTCATCGTCCTGCACATCTACGAAATGCACATCGTCATCTCCTTCAGACGGGGCATCATCCCAATAGCGCCTTCGTGACTTCCCTACTCTCTCCACAGGCAGCATTCCAGCAGGAATGCTAAACAGAATGCACCTCACATCACTCAGCATGGCTCGTTGCAGATTCAAGGTAATCCGCCACGCAACCTTCACCCTGTGCTCAAAAATAAATGTTGTATTTGTGGGCAGGATCCATTGGACGGACAGAACAAACTTTCCTGTGCGCAACATACGGCACACAGTATAAAACCAAACTAGCCGTGACCTGTTTTCTACCATGATACTTCACGAAGTGCCCAGCTCTGTGAAGAAAGTTCTTGTTGTCTAAAACAACAAGGTTCTTCAAATCACCTGCACCGTGCATCAGATACAAATCTTTACCAATCTCGATCTGTCGCTCAGTGACATTGTGCAAGGAAACTTTGTAATGCACTTTCCCATAATCCTTGAGGCAGTACCCCAAGATACCCTCGAAGCAATGTAGCTTTGTATTTTTAAGCGCTTTGCATATGAGCAGCACACAAGCAGGTTTTTGAGCACCCCAATCAAAAAACCTCTTGATTGAAGTGTTTACCTGTCTAGGAGGTTTAATAGCAATCCTGAACACTACTTGGCAATGGAGATGGTCCAGCTCGGACCCTCTCTTCAAAGCCACAACACCAAAGACCGTCTCTGCTTTGCAGAACTCAACAAGGCGGTTGAAAAAAGACTCTGGTATATCCATTCCAGCGTACCCCAGCGTGACACTAACATCAGGCAGACCACACCCCTCCTCTATATCTTTTCCATCTTTTCTAGGCTTAGCAGACCTCCTCCTCCTCCTTCCTCCAACATCATCCAGTTCATCTATGGAGCCTGCGGACGGACTAAACCCCACGTTACCCTTACCTTTTCTAGCTTGCCTTTTCAGCATATTTGCAAGAGCGAGAAGGAAAGCAAAATTTCAGATCTCAACAACCCGAAGCAAGCAAAATCCAAATGACAATGACAAATCCAAAAGCACAACTGATACTTGTAAACCGGAAGGTTGAATGCGCTTTTCATAAACCGAAGGAAATTTTAACACACAGTTCGCTGCTGTAGCTTGAAAACCGGAAGGCTAAATAGGTATTTAATAAACCAAAGGGAATTTTAAGACACAAGTCGTTGCTGCACCTTGGAAACCGAAAGGCTGAATAGGTATTCAATAAACCAAAGGGAATTTTAAGAAACGACTACTTACAGAAACGAATTTCACCAAATCCGGAAAGCATAAAAACTGAAGACACAAACCTAAGCACTCATAGCACCAGCCGAATTTCATCCTAATCCATGCCTAAAACGTCTCCAGCACGTGGAAGAGATTCCCAACCAGTTGTCCACCTTCCGACCTTCAGCCGAATTTCATCCTAATCCATGCCTAAAACGTCTCCAGCACGTGGAAGAGATTCCCAACCAGCTGTCCACCTTCCGACCTTCACGCTGCCATCGAACCCTAGCAAAATTACCAAAAACCACTTCTACACCCTTGAAACACCTTAACCTCCAATTCCACCATCAACAAAATACGAATTTTTATACAAATACCTATCTCAAACCTTCCACTATCTTAGGTTACACGATACGGAATTTAAATTTTTGGGGCTTTATCTATGGATCAACACTTAGAGTAGGTGTTATTCTTGAGTAGGTGTTATTCTTGTTACCACTTTGTTGCATAAAACCCAAATCTAAACCAAATCAAAGCAAGTTTAGCAATTGTCTTTTTTTTGGACCTTGTCTATAAATCAACACTATGCATCTGGTTTTATTCTTGTTACCA
>JAANSK020260595.1:0-12408 GCA_011763485.2 Isoetes engelmannii | reverse complement strand
CTTCAGGCGGCGGCGCCACTCGCGGCTAATGCCGCTCACGGCGGCGCCGCCTAAAGGTTTACCGGCCGGAAACCCCTCAATCCGGCCGGTTACCTAGCACATAAACAAAGCCACTACTTTCAACAATGACAAAGCCACCTGCACTTTGCTTAAAATGGAAGAGAGAAAAATAGTAGGAAAACATCATACCCCAAAAATGACCCTCAAGGGCCTAAAGTGAGCATAATTGAACACATTTCGAAAGATCTCTATGTCGATGGCAACATCGATCTCTCGACATCTACATTAGCAAAGAAAAATTAAGCGATGTTTGCATTTTGCACATTCAATTGACTTAATTCTTTCTCTAGCACACATCTAGCTATGACCTTCTTTTATACTTATCAATAAGGTATGCCCATATCTTATGCCCTTGGTTCGGGAAATACGGAAACCTGGTAATCTACCGTCCAAATCTGAAAATTCACAGTACAGTATCAAAAGATGGAAAATTTCTTGCTAAAAATAGCAATTTTTCTGGTCATTTCCGGTAGGAGTGGAGTGCGGGTATATAGCTCGTAGGCTAGGCTAGATCGAGCAGGAAATGTGCCGATTGTGCCTAAAAAGTTTCCCGAACCAAGCTTATGCCTCTCATTCTTAAAACCAACTTTGCATGCAATAATTCTTCTTGCTTCGCTAGTTATATTCAGAGTAACTAGCAACGTTTCTGTTCGCTTTTTCGCGTGGAATCATTCAGGCGAAGTTGCAGATCCCCGGATCTGCTGATCACTGCTGCAAGAATCGGTTCTGCAGGTGACAGATTGCATTGGCCTAAATTGCCTTTCAAAAAGGCTGTTCACGATCTGTGCGATGGAAATTTGTGTCATTATGTTTGTCTTCGTTAGGATTGGATATATTAAAGAGCAAAGGGAATTGACTGTGTCTGGTGGGTTGCTGGAAATCTTGCTCAGAATTAACATGATCAGGTTTATCACAAAATTAGATTACAAAAATAGATTTCACTTTAAAAAAAAGAGATATTTTGGCTGAAAGGAAGCATAAAAGTCTGCGTCTGTAATTTCTTTCCTCAAAAAGTAAAAGCTATTTCCTCAAAAAGGATGGCGACGACGGCAATTCTTGGAGCGCTTCTGCTTCTGCTTCTAATGGCAGTTTCTGGTAAGTTTTTTAAGCTCGCTCTTCAAATTTCTGTATCTAATCTGGTGTTAACGGGTCCCTGAATCCTCCAAATTTTTGTCTTCAATCCTGGTGTTAACGGGTCCCTGAATCTTCCAATGTTTGGCGCAGATACTATGGCGATATCGATCACACTCAAAAACTCGTGCCCCTTCACAGTATGGCCAGGCTGGGTTTCAAATGGAGGCCACGATCCTGTGGGCTTAGGAGGTGCCACGTTGCAGCCAGGAGAAACGTCAGATCTATTCATGCCCCAAGGTTGGGGTGGTAGACTATGGGCTAGAACCGGTTGTGCCTTCGACTCCGCCACCGGATCCGGCACATGCATGACCGGCGACTGCGGCGGTTCTCTGTTTTGTAACGGCCGCGGCGGCCAGACGCCAGTCACCCTGGCTGAGCTCCAGCTAGATGGCTATGGCGGCAATGACTTCTATGATGTGTCCCTAGTTGATGGCTATAACTTACCAATGAACCTCTCCCCAACGTCTCCCAATTGCCTTGCCTCAGGTTGCCCCTATGACATCAACCTTGATTGCCCGCTTCAGCTCCAGCTACTCGATCCCCAGAACCAAGCAGTTGTTGGGTGTAAGAGTGCTTGCGCTGCCTTTAACACCGATGTTTACTGTTGTACTGGTGCCCACGATCATGTTCAAACTTGTCCCCCAACTCTCTATTCAGTCATGTTCAAGCAACACTGCCCCCAAGCTTATAGTTATGCTTATGATGATGCTTCCAGCACCTTCACTTGCGTAACCGGCTCTGACTACACACTTGAATTTTGCCCTAGTGATACTGTCTCACCTTCTTTCTTGGCATCCCCAGCCCCAGTGCCTACTCTACTTTCAGATCCTCCGAGCCCATCCCTATCTTTATCTACAGGTGCCTCTCCTATCCCATCTCCTTCACTTGAGGAGGCATTTACGTCTCCTATTCCATCTCCTTCACTTGAGGAGGATTTCGTTTGGCCAAATAGTCTATTCCAAAATCACATGTGAATGCCTCTAGTAATCTAACACTTACAAAACGGACTCCAACTACCAACTACCAACTACGTGCTTGAATTTTACCGTGGGGATGTTCTTGAATTTTGCCCTCGTGAGTGTATTTTTCCTTGAATTTCTTTCTTTCACCTTCTCCATCTTTGACATATTTTAGCCCTACCTTTATCTCCATATTGTCATATTGTCTTGATAGCCATTTAGTTTTTAACAAATTTTTACTATCCCATTGTATTTTATTTATATAATATATCCTTTTCGATTCTTAATCGATATGTACATGTTCATACTTTTGTGTCCCGAGATTAAACCATGGGTGGAGGAGGTTAGGGTATATATATGTTCAAATTTAGATTATGTCAAGCAAAGTGGCTATGCATTCTTGCATTTCAGCCAATCTCCTATCGCCATGTGGCAATCATTCTATTTAAGAATGAAAATCAGCTAAGCATTCTTGCATCGGGTGAGCTCCTTCGCTTGCAACAGGTAATTTTCTTTACATAATTTTCTTGCAGCAGGTCAGTTGGTTCTTCTCTTGACGCAATGGAAGAGAAATAGCTCATGCATTCTAGCTGTGGCAGGTCAACCAGTCGTGCCTAACGGCGCTCCCAGTTGACCTGCCACAGCCAGAATGCATTTGCTATTTCCCTTCCACATTGCATCGCCCTACATCATGTGGGAACCACAACACAAAAAAAGCTTGGTTTTCAACTTACTTTTTGTGGTAGAATTTTTTTTTTTTTTCTTCTCGTTGTTTAGGAAAAGCCACAAGTTATTAATGTGGGGTCAATCCAATGACCATTGGCCATAGAATAGAAGCACAATAAATGGATAGATTAGCATTCTTCGACTTTGGATGCTAGCCTTGAAGAAGGCTTCATAGCATGTCTAGGCTGAAATACATACTTTATGAATTGAATTGAATGGGCTTTTATGAGAATTGGCTAAGGATGCTTTAGTTTGAGCGCTTATATCTTGGCCTGTCGTGTTAGAACCACGACATATCCTTGGCATATCCACGGCATATCCAGTGTCATGTTAGAACTAAAAGAAAAAGACAAGGCGTTTCTTAGGGACAATGGCCAAGATTTGTTGAAATGCTGCTCTAGTCTCCCTAGAAAAAAATATGTAAGAAAAGGAAGGTCTCCTCCCATTTAAATAGGAAGAGGCTACAAGATGATTTGTGGCCAATTGGAATAAAATCCTCCCTACAATATAATTCAATTGATCTAGACAACATTTATAACATGTACAAACATGTGAAAGTGATTTCATAGCATTAGCAATCAATAGATGATTTGAAATTGGACAAAGTTTCTTAGGCTTTGGTAATCATACATTTGAGACACAATTTATGTTTCCAAATTGGACAAAGACATAAGGCAATAGCGGGAATAATGCAATTGTGGCATGATTTGTAATGATGGCCTGTGACGCGGACTAACAAATATGAGACAACGTTGTGAGATGCTCACCAAATGCTTTGTTAAAGTTGATGGTGGCAATGTATTGCTCTTTGATGTTGATATGGAAAGCAAGATTCATGTGGAATATGCAACATGTGAATATATATATGTAGATATTTTTTGTATGCATGGCCCCATAAGACGTGAAAGAAATAATGACAAATAATTATTAATATTTCATTGTCCAAGGAATGCTCCAAACTTTTAGACTCATCCTCAAGTGGCAATTTTCAAGGGAAACAAGCACAACAAGAGGACAAATAACATACTGTAAAAACTAATATCTCTTTCTTACAATATTCATATTTGATTCACCAGGAACTGAAGATGACCACCAGAGAGAATTTTTCTTTGGCCTGACTTGATCCCAATCCTCAACAAGAAGGACCACCAAAGAATTTGTACTCTGATACAGAATTTTCCAGACTTCATCCCACTCTTTGGAGCTTTTGCAGGCCCTGAAGCCTGCCAAGCAAATCAGCATACTGTATTCTTTTAAACCTGTTGCTGTTGATTCCTGTATCAGTGCTGAAAAATCTTCTTCTACAGCAAAAATCTTTTTCAAAGCTAACCCATCAATCAACCTGTACCAATTTTCTTCCACGTTTATTGCATCTACTTGAATCTCAATCTCTGGAAGAATTTTAACCATAAAAAGCTTTGCTGCCAGAGCTGCAGAAACAGCCATACCCCCTATACATGCAATTTTTATAACCCTACTTCCAGATCTATCTAAACTCCCTTCAAAAGGTAAATCCCTTGCTTTGCATAAGATGTCAAAAATTCTCAACCCATTTTCAACAAATTTCTGCTTCAACAATACCATATCAGAGAACACAGGTGCCATGCTGATAAACTCTGAATTCAAAGCATGTAGCTCAAGGAGCAGAATCCTGTGGACAATATCATGTGCTTTGATTCTGCTAGAAATTTTAATTGAAAGCTTCGATTTAGGGAAGACAAAGAGTGCAAGAGAATTGATTTTTTCTTTGGAATCAGCAAGCTGGGAGACAAGGGTGTGGATAATATGATCAGAAACAGACCTTGATTTTGTATGCTGCACATTTGCTGATGCTGCCATTGCCTGAAAAGAAGGTACTGATATGGCGCTATTGAGCAGGACATGTATATTACGAATAAATTTACCAGAGCCATCGCCGTTGCCATGGCTGCAGATTTGGGGCCATGGTGGGGCCTTGGATCGGCCATCCCTTTCACCGCCATGCCCTAATTCAGGATCTTCCCTTATCTGCACCCTGTTAGGGTTTAATAATCTCTTCTTTGCAAATGAAACAAAATCCAGATTCCGAAGATCTGGCCATGGCAGATCAACATAGCTACAAAATCCAAACCCTAAACCCCTGTAATCCAAACAAGAACCCCTATTAGAAACATAAACCCTGTTTTCTTGATTTGGTACTTTGCATAAATGGATGCCATATCCATTTGAATCTGTAATATTTAAATCTGATTCTTGGATCTGGTACTCCCATGAAGGTCGGATCTCTTGAAAATAAAGCAATTCTCCCATTTAGATGATCTTCAGACGGATCAACTTGGATTTTTGAAAGGTAAACATTCACAAAGGAATGTGTTCGGTTAAATGGTTAAAATGTGAGTATATTCATGAAACTTCGTTCTAGGAATATGGCAATTAATTAATTGGTCATGTACGTTACACCATCCAACGGCTTAGACGTTGTTCAGTAAAAGAGGGTCCCATCTTAACCGTTCGAAGTGGAGCGTTAACGAGTTGAAAAATAATGCTTGGTGGCAAACACGTTTGAATGAAATATTAAAAACTCCTGTTTCAATTTCAAATGCTTATTGCTCTCCAAACCATCTTTTACATGATTCTCATGTTAATATTCGCCATGCGCACACAGTTGCATTCTTCTTCCTACATGCACATGATATGTACAATCGAGCAAACTTGTTTCCATAGTCGAGGGTCATTCAATGGATTCTGACCGCCACGGCTCACTCAATTGGTCTATGCTCGAGAGGCATTCAATGGTTCTGATCCCCACGGCTCATTCAATCATCGACAAGACATATGACCATCCCCATTAGATGTGATGCCGACACTTGCTATGAATTACAACATTGTCAAAGAATCCATCAAGAGAAGCAAACTTATCGCATGAACCTGAACCAATGATCTTCGCCCATATTGCCAACCTCTTAGTTGTACGGTGGCATGGAATCTGGGGAGCTGATTCCAGGGGGTCCCGCGACCGGCGGGCCGGAAGTGGGTTTGGAAACTGTAGCCAGTTCGAGGCTGCCACAACAAGGAAACTAGAGAGGATCAGATTTTGAAGCTGATTATATGTTCTTAACCTGTTGAGCGGAATCAAGCACTACAAGAAAATTGGGTATCCTGCGACGTCGTCAATCGACGTCTGTGCGACGCCACGTTGAAATTTGCGACGCCGCATCGCAAAGACGTCGCAAGCAGAGCTCGCTAGAGGGAGGGCATGAACCTCCGGCCTTGTGGTTAACAGCCACACGCTCTAACCAACTGAGCTACTCCAGCCAAAACACATGTGTGATTACAAATGGTTAAAAAAAGAATGGTTACTGCCTTCAATTAAAATAAAAAGAGAATATGGTGATTAATTGCCTGGCTTTTGTGGCCTTTCTTAGCCCAACATTGTCAACCCTTGCACAATTCTGACGTTTCCAAACACCAACCAGCCTCATTGTTTAGAAGTTGACTTGATTATTTTACTAATTAATTTAAAACCTAGCATACTCCATGCAAGCTTCTCATGGGCTTCTAGTTAGGAAACAATTAAAAATCAAGCAACATATGGAGTATTAATGAAAATTCTAGTGGCCCCGGGGGGCCATTTGGCCCTGAATCACCTATTATGGTAAAATGCGCTGGCCGGTATGAGTAGGATGAGTTAGCTCCCTCGTAGCTACAGATTTTCCATTTTGTAGCAGTTCATTAATAGTTAAATGGTTGGAATGGCCAATTTGTTGTTTGCCGATTCAAACATATGAATCCATTTGGCCAATTGAGTGAATATATATACTCACTTCCTGGCTCTGGGAGTGCTTGCGAAGAAGAGGGTTTAGAGGCTCGTTTGTGGCCTCCCCCTGTAGTAGCAGGTATGAAAGGAGTGCAGGGGTCTGCTATGGGTGGTGGGAATGGCCATCCCCCCAACCTTCGGAACAAAAAAAAAAAAGAAAAAAAAAAACATATATACTCACTTCCAATTAACATGGAAGTGAGTATATAAACGAAAAAGCAATTAACGAGCATTAAAGAGCACTTTCATTGGCACCTGTACATCATTCCCAACACATTATATTGTAACTAAAGTGGCAATGCTAAGCAAACCCACCCCCCACAAAATTAAACCAGAAGCATCTTCGCATCTTTAGAAATTTGAGAGGGTTCTTAAAATTCCCATGGGCAAACTAGAAGCATCTTCGCATCTTTTTGTATGTTGGTTTGGTGTCTCTTTAGATTTTCATTTTCCAAGAATCAATGCGAGTCAATGAAGGATTAACCATGTGTGAAGGTGCTAATAAAGAAGTATTGTTTTTTGTAGGTAGAGATATCCACAAAGGCTCAACGTTTGACATTTGCACATTTTGTGGAACGCTCTTGCAACTGGCATCCTTATTACAAAATGGAAACTTCAATCACTAATGCTACTTATAATCGTACAGATAATTGCTTTCAACTATGAAAATTGGTTGCTAGATGGAAAAGGACATAACATGTCTAGCACCTATCAATTTCACATACATTTATGTAATTGTACCTTGAAGAGTCTTTCTCAACTCATTAGGTAGCCAAGTATATAACCTACACTTTCGTGGGGCTCACACAAATGCTAAGGCATTCTCTCAATTAAGCGCTCTGTGCATAATCCTTAGTACAAATGTAGACCTCCCCTAACTCACCTCTTATCAATAAAAACACCAAATAGATACTCTTATCTATACCTACATGACATCCCGACTCTTTAAATACTTCCATCTATACCAACATGACATCACAACATTGTACAACATCTTTAAAGCCCGACAACCCAGGCATCCATCACTAAATGAAATTTTATAGTCTTCAATCTAGATTCTAGAAACATCTTTTTTGCCATTGTGTTAGTCTGCGATTTGAATCCACTAGATCGTGACAGCTAATGCATGCATGTATTGATTATTAGGAATAGAAAGTGCTGCGTGGAAAGCTTGCTATTTGCCACCCTAATGTGGAGCATCTTCGTACGATGCTCCTTCCACTCCTCTCGTTATTCCCTCTCAAATATAGCTAGGCATTGTAATCATGTCTACATGGGATTGTATTTATGCCTGACAACGCCGAGCATCCGTTAATAGTATTATATTAACATGATATTAAAAATCTCTATTCTAAGTTAATATCCAAAGCAAACAAGAAGGAGATAACAAAGCACATCTTTAACAAAGGAGTTTTTTTTTCCATGTCGTTGTTGAAAGCAAATTATCTAAAATGTGAGTAGCACAAACCTTTGGCTCCCATCGAGATGCAACCTCGACATACGAAATCATATAGTTGACGAAAAAATTTCTTAGACGTATTGAATATGAATGGTTATGAATTTGGGGAGGTCGGTGGCGGTGGCGGTGACGCGTTGTAGGCGCTGTAGGCGCCCGTGAGCTGCTGCCCAGGGTGAATTGACGGAGGGAGCATGGCTCCAGCAAAACAATTGGATGATTCCCGGTCTGCAGATACGATTGGCTTGGGGTTGAAGCCTCGCGACATGGCTCGTAGGAAGGGCTCGATGGAGAAAGGATCCTCTTTGATGGGGTTGAAAAGTAGATGTTTGGATGAGCAAATCGGCTTGCAGGGTGGCCGAGGTTTGGAAGTGCGTAGTCACAGCAACTCAGATGCGATGGACAAAAGCTTGGATGTGCAAAGCGAATCCATGGATGGGCTGGAGGTTGAGATGGAGGATGGGTAGTGACTTCTTACCGAGATGCGGGCGATTTTGGAAACACCTTCTACTGAAAGGTATCTGAAGAGTTCCTCCCAATCCGATTTCAATTTGGTTGATTGTCTTTTGGCAACACCGGCTTCGCCGGCATCGCTACCTTCAAGCATGCCGCCTTTGGAGCTGGCTTCCCTGGTGGCTGGGTTTCTAGTATGGGGCCGGGTTCTGGCTCTGTGCCAATTCCAGGGGTGCGGATGGCTGCCCCCCCTTCCAAGGGGCCCGTTAGGCCTGTTGTAACTGTTGTAATTCCAGAGCATAGAGCTCCAGAGTCTGGGTCTGTAGCTGCTGTAATTCCGGAGCCTAGAGCTCCATCTGTGGATGGGTCTGGCCTTGTTGCAATTTCGGTGGATTAGATGGTTGCCCCTTCTTCCAAAGGGCCGGGTAGTGAAGCTCCTGCTGTGAGGGATGCATCGGGGCAGGGGCTGATAGGTTCGCCCTCTTCTAAGGGGCCGTTTCATGAGCCTACTGCTGTAAATTTGGAGGATGGTGCGTAGTCTGCGAGAGGGCAGCATGTTCAGGTGGTACAAACTCTGGAGGATATGGACATGGCTCCACCCGGTGTAGCTGTGGATGCATCCCAGGATGCCAGGGCTGCTGCCCCTAATC
Organism: Isoetes engelmannii; assembly: GCA_011763485.2. Taxonomy (NCBI): domain Eukaryota; kingdom Viridiplantae; phylum Streptophyta; class Lycopodiopsida; order Isoetales; family Isoetaceae; genus Isoetes; species Isoetes engelmannii. The sequence continues at coordinate 3,174 of JAANSK020260595.1, read as the reverse complement.
CTGTGGGCTCTGCTTGGAGGGGTAGAGACACAATTTCCCATATTACACGACCGGGTTTCTCTGATTGGATCAAGAGGAAAGCTCCGGAGCATCGGGCAGCTCGGGTTGAGGAGGCTCTCAAATTTGTGGATGAGCATCATTCTGAAGATTTGATGGCATTGCTTCCAGATAATCCTTGGATTGATATCAATCATGAACGTCATGTTCAGACCATTGAGAATTTGGTCTCTTTTGCAGTACTGGGGTTCTTTACAGGCTATATTCTTGATACCCGGAGGTTTAGTGCGTGGCTTGCAGGACACTTGAAGCGGCTTGGCCTACCTAGGTATCAATCTCTAAAATTCTTGCCCAATAATTTCTTTATTATTGTGTTTGAAGTTGAGTCCTCCATACGCCAACTGGTGAGTAGGGGGGTTGATACTCTAGGGGATGCTTACGTGTTATATCAGTTTACACTCCGGGTATGTCCACCAGCTCCTTGACAGCTGTTAAAATTCCTTGCTGGTTCCAGATTATGGATCTCCCTCCGGACATGATGGTGCCGGAATTTTTAGTCTCCATGGCTAATGGATTGGGTGTGCATTTGGCACACTCCATTGTCCAGGTCCCTAAGATTTGTGTGGCTCTGCCTGCTTTGCAGTGCCTGCCAACTTCTCTTCCAGTGCGTTGCGGCTTCTGCCACTTTGTGTTCAGGTTGAAGCTTCTGAACGGTGCAGAAATCCAACGTATGTTTCCCTCTGTTGAGTTGCCTTGTGATCCCGCTTCATTGGCGGAAGAGGTTCCAGCAGCTCGTGATCTGCCATGGAGCGGAGTGAGGAGGTGCCTGCTGATGGTGTTGGTGGTGGTGTGAGTCAGGGCTGCCTCCCCCCTGGTGGGGCCGTAGGACGCGGTGGCACATGAAGGGGCCGTGGTGGTTTTGTTAGGGGCCGTGGTGGTTCAGTGGGCCGTGATGGTTCTGTTGCGGGCCGTGGCAATTCTGTTATGGGTCGTGGTAGTTCTGGTAGGCCGGCAGACAGGGCTCTTGAGGCAGCTCCAGTCGGGGAGGATCGGGGCCATGGGGTGGTTGAGGCAGGTGGGGGATCTTCACCTAGTGGTGGGGAAGCCGGAGGTGCAGGCAGGGGGTTGTTACTTGGTGGGGAGGCTGGGCATCAGGAGGGCGGGGGAGCTTTGCAGGCGGTGGGGTGTCAGGCCTCTCCCCGTATGTCTTGGGTGGCTGAGGTAAAGCACATCGCTGTTATTAACCCTTTGGCTCTAGACGATGGTCTTGCGGAGTTGGACGGCCTGGCGGGTAGGCATGTGGGGATTGATTCTTCTTGTCCTGGATGAACAGGCCCATCTTGAGTTGGAATGTGCGGGGGGTGCGGTCCTCCAGTAGCAAGAGGGCCCGCGTTTCTTTGGCTCTTCGGCAGTTGTATCCTGATATTGTCTGCTTGCAGGAGCCCAAATGTCATAGGGGTGATATGTCCCATTTGTTGGATATGGTGGGTCGTCAATTTACAGCTGTTGCTTCTTCCTCAGGGCGGACTAGTGGGGGCACCGTGATTGCTTGGAGGATGGATGTGCAGGTTACGTATTCTGCACCAGATAAGTTTGGTCACTGGACAATAATTAAGTGGCTCAAAGGTGGGCAGGAGTGGAGGATTGTCAATGTGTATGCTCCGAATCGCCTTCTCGATGGGGTGCGCTGTGGGCCACGATCAGGCATAAGCTCCGAGGTCTTGGTGGCTTGCAGATTGCCTGGCTGCTAATGGGGGATTTTAATATGGTGAAGAGTGTGGAAGGATTGCTCTGGCCCAGGAACCTAGGTGGTGCAGGGTTTTGAGAGGGGTCAGTGGTCGCGTTTGTTGCAGGATGTGGCTATGGTGGAGGTTCCGGGTGATTTGACCTTTACGTATTATAATAGGCAGATTGCTAGGCATGATCTGTGTTATGCTTCTCCTCTTGCTTTGGATTGAGTGCCTTCTTTGCGTAGGCATAACATCTTGTCTTTCTCCATTTCGGATCATTATCCTCAGTTGCTGCCGGGGCAGGGTGTTGTCACTCCTCGGCCCTCTAGAACGGTGTTTCGTTTGAACACCCGGCTTCTGGGAGATGAGGACTTCTCGGTCCATGCCAGGATGTGTGCCTGGATACCTTTTTCTCCAGGAGTGGCATGGCATGTATGGTGGAAGCTCTTGCTAGGGTAAAGCGCCTCGCCAAGGTGTTTGGTAGGCAGCGTGTGCAGCAAGAGCAGCAGGAGTTGCATGGCCTCTATCAGGAACTGGAGCGGATTCGAGCGCACCCTTCGAACGGTATTAGGGAGAATGCAGTGTTGCAGCGTATTATTGCTCTGGAGTAGGTTAAGGTTCGGGAGGCGCGGGTGAAAGCGGGGCTCACCTGGTTAAAGGAGGGGGACACGAGTTCATAAGTTTTCTTTAGGGCGGCTAGGCAGCGGCGATATGCGGCATCTATGGCATCCTTAGTTTTGCCGGATGGCCGGACTTTGGAGGATCCTGCTGACTTGCAGTGGTATGTGCATGCTCATATCTCGGGATTTTTTGCGCGGCATGCGCTTCTCTATGAGCAGGAGACGCAGGAGCTTGTTTTGGCGGCTGCTAGACCTTCTATCCTGCCGCACCATCGGGAGTACTTGGAGCAGGAGCTTTCGCGGGAGGATTTAGTGGCTGCTCGTATGTGCATGGCCAAGGATAAGTGCCCTGGGCTGGATGGCATCCCTGTGGAGTTCTTCCAGACTTATTGGGAGTGAGCTGGGGAGTCGGTGTATCAGGTATATCTTGAGCTGTTGCATTCCTCTCAGATGGATAAGATTTTGAATACTGCATGCATCTGATACCTAAGGTTAAGCAGCCCTCTACTATTGCCAAAGCCATGGCAGAGAAGCTGAATCCGATGTTGACTTCTTCTATCAGTAAAGTTCAGTCTGGGTTTGTTCCTGGAAGGAACATTTTGACTATCGTTGTAGCAGCTTATGACGGCCTTTATTGGGCGCGGAAAACGTGTCAATGTATTGCTTATTTGAAGCTTGCTTTGTGAAAGCTTATGACAGTGTCCGTTGGGAGTTTCTGTCTGCTATGATGTTGGCGTTGGGGTGTGGCTCGCGCTTCACGGAAATAGTCATGAAGCTGCATAGGTCCGCACGGGCTACGGTGGTGTGTCAGGGTGAGCCCTCTGCCT
>JAANSK020260584.1:0-12409 GCA_011763485.2 Isoetes engelmannii | reverse complement strand
CAGCTCAAGTTCTCCAAATTCTTGAAGGCTCTCAACTTCGACAAAAGCACAAGTATCTGACCTATATTCGAGTGGGGATGTGGGAAAATCATAACGAATATAGGTTGTTAGGATTTAACTCCTACTTTGGCATCTTATGATATTGTTAGTAGTGGCTATTTATGGCTTTAACAGTCATATCTTTTCTGTTGTAAAGAGACTATAAAGTAGCAGTCTCGACATGCAAATATTGACCAATAGAAAGCTATCTTGAGTTCTGTACTTCAAGCTGCGTTCAAGATCTCTCTTGTGATATTTGTTATCTCTGTGTTTTCTATTTCTCATAGTAAAGGCCCTTTAGGAATTTATGTCTCTCAGAATCTAGGGAGTTTTTGCTTCTGGATGCCCTTGCAACTGGCCAGCGATTTCTTGCGATGAATATGACAGAATAGTATCTCTAGAATTGGGCAATATGAATCTGTTCTTGGCAGCGTTGCTGGGGTCTGGCGAGGCCTTTTTGGCCGTGGAGGTTCGATTCCTCCTCCCTCCCCCCCCCCCCCGCGCCCTGTTCCTCAGCGGATGTAGGCCCTGATTCCAGCGGGAGCCACGATGGACATTTGCCTTTTTTTTCCTTGGCTTTTTTGGCTCTTCAATCATATGTGTGTTTTGCACCATTGCCTCTTGCATGCATTTTTTATCTCAAAATCTTAGTGGCCTTTAATTAGGTATCAAATATGGAATATCCAATAAATCAATGGCCCAAAATAAAAACCGAAGATACCCAGTAATTAGAGTTTATCATAGTACGGGCCAAGTATTAGTGATATAACATATGGATAATGCAAGTGGCAGGAACACTTATTGTATTGAGAAGCATCTACAATAGTAAGATCATGTTCTGCAGATCATCATTCTAGATGGTGTGACTAGGCCAAGTATTAGTGATAGAACATATGGATAATGCAAGTGGCAGGAACATGTAATTAAAGAGCATAAATGTAGAAGATCAACACAAGCTTGGAAGGTAAATTGGACTTGGAGCTTGTACTGATATAACTGACATTTAATCTCTCCTCTTTCTTCCTCTAAGAGTCTGTAAATAATCTGATGAGACTGAAAAGTTGCAACCTCCTGCATCATCTCAAATTACATAAGACCTTCTAATGGTAAAAGCCATCACGCCACCGTGCATTGTCCAAGCTTCTAGTTGGCTGGAATCAAGGATGTTCTCCTTATTGGCCAATCTTCAAGCCCGAAATTAGGTTTAAGCTTCTAGCCCAAAATCATGTGATGCTTCTTTTACATAAAAGCCACTTCTATGTGATTGAAATCGGGCGAATGAAGGGAGTGGGAGTGTAGGGGGTAGCCAAAGATGACATTATGAAGGGCTACCCGATTTTGAGCACGACACGCATTTTGGCACAATTCGGGGCACGGGAAACAGGACGACACGATATCCAGAAGCTGTTCCCGACTTTCATTCCAGACCCGATTTTGCACCCGACTGGTAGCCTAGACGGGGCCATGACCACAGGCTGTTAGAGGTCACTGTCCTGACACCTGAAATCAGTCACATGCAAATCAGGGATCTCTGGCAGTTGCAGCAACGTGGCCTAGTGGGCTTCAGGTTACCATCATCAGCCCACGCCCTCGGATTGCTATAAAGGCACCCCATAGATTGAATCCGTCTGGAAGTTGTGTGCCATAAATTGCCGCAGTTCTGATCTTTTATTCAGTTACTGATTACTTGATATTATATATTTTGATGATCTTTTCATTATCTTCTTGTATTCACTCCTTCTGGAGTTTATGAATTTGATTACCTTCGAGATTTGCTTTAGTTGTTTATGGATTATTGAGTTGTTCAGAATTCTTGAGTTCACCATTGTTATTGATTTGTGCAAAATTTCATAAGTGTATCCTGATTTTCACCCATGTGCTTACTCTACAAATCTTTGTTCCCTTTGTTCTAAATCCCGCGTGACATTGCAGAAGACATCCATTAGGCAGATACTTGGAGCATCAAAGATCACTCAAAGTAGTGAATCTGCGAAAAGTCCCTCTGCTCGAACCCTGGCACTACATTTGTGATATCTTACTCTAGAGTGCCACACTTCGGCATGAGGGGTCTCTGGAATGGCCTCACATTACATGGTCAATTTCTGCAACAAAAGCAACATGAACACCCCACATGGCATTATTCTGCAGCCACCTCCTAGGCCAATTGACTACAAGAGTGTTGGATATGAGCTACTTTCGAGCTTTTTGGAGATGGGGTGGTCTTCAGCCCGCGAAACTTGGTCCCCTGGCTAATGCCGATGTTCTGAGTCCATTGGAACACACGGTTTGCGATTCTGGGGTGGGGCCATTGCCCGTCCATCGTCGAGGCCTTAGGAAGAGGACGTTTGCCGATGTTCTGAGTCCATTGGAACACACGGTTTGCGATTCCGGGGTGGGGCCATTGCCCGTCCATCGTCGAGGCCTTAGGGAGAGGATGTTTGCCGATGTTCTGAGTCCATTGAAACACACGGTTTGCGATTCCGGGGTGGGACCATTGCCCGTCCGTCATCGGGGCCTTAGGGAGAGGACGTTTGGGGCAAGCTGATTCTGGGTGGTTTTAATGTCCCGTCTTCTGGCGTCAACATCCTGAATTTTATGAAAGGGTTTTATGTCAACCATCCTTCTGGGTGGTTTTAATGCCCCATCTTCTGGCCCTTGTCGGATACGTCCAGGCCCTCGCACCATGTCCTCCCATAGAGGGAGGATGTTGACGCCAGATGGGACCTTAAAACCACCCAGCCCCAAAAAAACAACATAGCAAGGCAATGCAAACATTGTTTTTTTTCGAATCTTCCCAATAGTTCACCAAATATAAAGCACATTGGAGGTGCTTAGATTCAACCACATTTGTATGCCTAGTTCGTCTTAGTTATTTTTTTCAAGTAGAGAGAAGAGCTAAACTACATTTAAGCCTTATAAAGTACATTGGAGGTGCTTAGATTCAACCACATTTGTATGCCTAGTTCGTCTTAGTTATTTTTTTCAAGTAGATTCAAGGAGAGCTAAACTACTTCAATTTAGCCTTTGTCTATTGCAGAATTTCTCTTGCTGTTATGTCATCTACCTGCAGCATATCAAAATTCATGGCCTAACTAAATGGGGTTTGCATTGTTATTCTTTTCTCATAACTATCCAAAGATCATAGGAACAAGGAACAATTTAAGGTAAGAAAGGGATTTGAACCCCATGCTCTTCCTGCATTTTTTCATGAAAAAGAAGCTACAGCACACTCTTGCACTTAATCTTTTTTTTTTGAATTGTTTGCGAAATGAATTGCAAGAAGCTACAGCACACTCTTGCACTTAATCTTTTGATTTTTCGAATCGTTTGCGAAATGAATTGCAATAACTCCATCACTGTAGGTTATGCCTGGGAGATTATAGAATGGAGCAATGTAATCCGGGCGCATTTCCAATTCCAAACTTTTATAAGCACTGCTAAGATTGGATTTGTTGATAATAATAGAACTCAAAGAATGAACGTTACCAAAGCCACTGCACTGAACAATGAGAATGCCAATTGAGGATGATTTCATTTTTCAATAGCACTTCTTCCATGACCCCAAGGAGAGCTTCATGTTTTTGAATCCTTACTGCTCCATTGTCAAGAACAAGACAATAAGAAAGTATAACTTATTTGAATGAAACAATGTGAACACAACAATAGAAAACCAATTAGCTATGATCATCAAACTCCAAAACAGGTCTGGTTCTACTGAAACTAGCTGTGGGAGCCTTGTTTCCAGCCACAAGAGAGGTCTCCAAAGAAGTTTCAGAACGGGCAGCAACTTGCTCCATATGCTGCAGTGCTAAATGGCGTGTACGAAGTCTCCATGCTGCTAATCCAACGAGAAGGGCAACTCCAAGGGCAGCTGCCCCTGCTGCTGCAAAACCAGGTCCTATCAAACCCAATTTTAATCTGCTGCCCGTTTCCTCTTTCACTGCTTTAGGCTGCAAGTGTCCAGGATTAGATGACTTGGGTGGAGGATTAAATGGAAAATTAGGGCCTGGATTAGCAGCAGGGTTTGGTGAAAAATTCAGATTAGGGTTAGGGTTAGGGTTAGGACTAGGCCCAGGGCTAGGGCTAGGGTTAGGGTTAGGATTAGCAGCAGAATTTGATGGCGCATTAGCAGCTGGATTTGAAGGCGCTACTGCATCTGAAGGTATTACTTGAGCATAATCCCCTAACCTTGTAGCCTGGCATGCTTCAGAATCTGAAACCGGAAATGAAACAGAAATTCTAGCTTCATTATCAAACAAGGCGCATATGGGTTGCATTCCTACTGGATTAGTATCAGGCATATTCACAAGAATAGGGGCTGTTAAATCTAGCTCAATGGCATTTTCTTCTGTACTCGAAAGATTGAAAGCATCATATACCTTGATTCCCAACACAGGAGATGCCAATGTGTAGCCCTCTGCATCATAGAGGTCTAAAATTTGCAATTTTCTGTACACCAGAACCACAATGACTGGATCCGTGGAGATTGAAGCCCCGGGATTTACCCAGATTTCGTTAAACCGGAAGCCCTCTTTCTGCAGCTTTGTTGCCGATATCATTGCCGCCTCAACTAGGGCTGCTGCGCCCAGAGCCTCTGGCAGATTCACTCGTTCTATCATCCCCATCGTTGAATTGTCTGAAATTGCTTCAAATGCATAGCCTTGAATTATCCGATTCAACAGATTTAGCTTCTGCAAATAAGATAAATCTTCTTCTGCCCAACAGCAGCATGCTGCCGCTATGTTTAGCACCAAAATCACAGCCAAATTTGTGGAGCGCATCATCTTTTTTGGATCGGATCCTGTGCTTGCTCCAAATTTTTAAAGAATTCATTGAAACTTGGATAATGAGAATACGGAATGGCTGATGAATTTTGGCGCCTCGAAGAGTGGATGGTGGATCATTAAATATGCCGATTAATTTATGGGACGTGAGATATCAATGCAAATTACAACGATTAATTTTATTAAACATTGTTAAAAAACTAATGGATTTTTCCGTGCAAATCAGAATGTCATATGGAGCAACATTACATCGAGGGCTCGAGGGTTTGGGTAGTGTTACCCTTCATTGGGCGGGGGATCCCCTCCTCCGAGATCCTGCAGTCAACCGGATCCCCTCTGGGATCCCACCGTTAACTGCACATTCAAAGGGTAATTGCACAGTCAAAGGGTAATTGCGCAGTTTCGAGCCCATTTTCGGCCGGATTGGGGTTGTTCTACCGCAGAGTTGCCCAGTTTCGAGCCCATTTTCGGTCGGATTGGGGTTATTCTACTGCAGCGACGCTCGGTTCGATTCCTCCTTTGCTCCTACCTATGCTTCTGATCCAGCCAATTCCGACCACCCCTGAACTGATCCCATTTCGTGGAGGATGGGGGAGAAAAACCCACTCAAAAAAAGCTTTGATTTTCCCTTCAAAGGTCAAAATTTCCACGCCGTTATTGTGCAGTAAATGGGACCCCGTCCTCCAGGATCCTCTGGGATAACCCCCTCGGATCCCCCAATCTTGTGCAGTAAGTGGGATCCCATCCTCCAGGATCCTCTGGGATAACGCCCTCGGATCCCCCGATCCAAGGTAAGAGTATCAAACGTCTCGTTCGAGGGTTTGGGTCCCTACATCGAGGCACCCCCCAGCCCGAGAAATTGCCTTTGGAGACCTGACTATGGTATGACTATGGTTTTGGCAAACACGACAGTGCAACTCCGATCAAAATGTGCCACTTCGACCTGTGTTTGCATGCTGTTAGGGTGCATCCCCATTAGGCCGTTACATCGCTTTACCTTTGCTTCGTGGCAAGTAGTGCCAAAAAAATTTGGTCACACTCTCTCTTCTCCAGCCTGATTTCGTCCTTCGTGGCGAGGGCAACTTCAAAAAATTCAAAAGTGCGAGAGGACTTCCGAATTTCTCAATTTAGAGCCTGATTCGTCTTCTTGCTGGATTTGGTCTGTCTTCTAGTGAAAGATCCATTATGATTTGTTTCTTGCTCTGATTTCAGGTTTTAGAGTATCGAGAATGGTCTTTAAGCAAATGCCTTTGCTTTGCTTACATGGCAAAGCTCCTGGAACTGGGTTCTGCCGTAATGGGGATACGTCCTAAGCGGAAGTCCATAGAAATTACAAAACCTCCAACATTGCCTTCACTCTGATTTCTTCTCTTCGGCCCCATCTTTGCCGAAACTAATAAATTCTATCTCAAGATGAGGTTTTTATCAAACGGCATGATTTCAGTATGAGAAGGCCAAGACTCAGAGGATTGGAAGATGTTGTTCTTGCTATTATCCTGCTCTTCATTGTTGCCAAAGGTACCTGCTACATAAAAGCAGAAACTATTTTTCGATGTATTTTAGATTCTCCTGCAATTTATCAAATAGCATTTGAAATTGCTTTGATAGAGTTGGAAGTTTTCATTAATACTAGAATATACTTTCAAACTTTCATGCCATAGAGCTCCGCTTAGAAGACACAATTTGTGTTTCATCAACTTTTCCAAGTACAATGTGAAATACAATTTCCATCTTTTTATCTAATCTTCAAGGTTGAAAAGGCGTTTGACCAACCTGGTTGGTTAGCCAACTTTCTCAAGTTTGATCATTATGATGGATTCTGGGTGAAAATAAGTACCCTAGTTTCAGTGAATCCTTCGCGGTTAATCCATCCCACAGAATCACCAAGCCCTTGCGAACGGGATCCGTTTCACAGGCCCCGTTTTCACACTGAGATCCCTTCCGACGAAATCACTACGGACGAATACTTCCGGAACGGAATCACCAATAGATTCCTTTTGGTGGAATCACCATCGGTGAATACTTCCCCATGGAATCAACTCCCCAAAGTATTCCACTAGACAGAATCACCGTCCGAAATATTTTGCTGGGTGGAATATTCCAACACGACTATCCGTCGGACGGAATCACCGTTTTTCAAAAATTCTCAACAATGGCGTACGATTCCATTTTTGCCCCCAGTTTTGTGAGCTATGGCGGAATAGAGGGGTCGTTCTTCATCTTGCCGGATGTCTGATGCTGGAGGCGGACCTGCGGGGGATGCAATTGATATTTCTGCGGGTGCCCTGTAGTGCAACCTTTTGATTCTAGCATTAGTTCAATTTTTTCATTCAAAATTTCAAATAGTTTACTCTGTCCCAGGTTAGGTTATGGCGGATATGGCAGCAGCGACCACGGCTATGGCACATCGACCTCGCCTTCAACTACTTCGAAACAGAGTAAGACTTCTGCCTTGCCTTGCCTTGCGTCTTCATTTCTTATGCAGGGTTCGGCTTATGCAGAAATTTGGCTTCATTTCTTATGCAGGGTTCGGCTTATGCAGCTTATGCTGAGAATGAAGATATTAGATGTAAACGATGCTGTAAATCCAGGAAATGCATCCTTCGAGCCTGATTTCTTCTTGTTTTGCGAGAACAAAACGAACAAAATGTGGGGGATGTTTCCATGGAATATAGTATTCAAAAGCTCGAGCGAAAGGGGGGTTTTTACAGCAGCGTTTATTGATGCAGCAAAGGGGGTTTGGCTTCTTCATAGATTGGCATTTTCCATGAATCTGGTAGCCTCCATAGTTCGGGTTGGAAGAAATATGAATGCAAATCCTTTGTATGTTGAAGCTTTTTTATGGTAGGCCTAAAGAAGACGCCAGACGCCAGAATTTTTTTTTTGTGTGTTTACGCTTCTACGGTACTGCCTTTCTGGCATGGGGTTCAAATTCCCGGGCTTGTGAAGTTTAACTGCTGCAATCCAAATTTTAGTCCATTTTTGTGTAAGAAGAAATGCTTCCTTGCTTCCCATGATCTTAAATTGGAGTAGGCAGAAAATTCTTCTGCTTGGATTGCTCCATTGCCAATTTTTCTTCCCTGTAGGCAGATCTGCCATGGCCAAAGAATTGCCCATAGCAATTTGAAATCACACGGTGATTCTACGGGGCAGGATATTTTGAACATGGTGATTCCGTGGCGCAAGATATTTTGAACATGGTGATTCCACCGACGCAAAATATTTGAAACCGGGTGATTCCACGAGGTAGGATATTTGAAACGGTGATACCGTCCAGAGGGATATTTTATTGGGATATTCCACGGGGTAGAATTTCTCAGATGGTCTGCCTGGTGGGATACCACATTTGTGATTCCGTCGGAAGGAATCTCTTGGACGTTGTGTGATCCTGTCGAACGGGAGATTTGCGTTGTGATTCCGCCGGGCGGAATCGTGCCCGGTGATTCCGCCGGAAGGGATATTAACTTAGTGATTCTATCTCGCAGTAAACTTTGGACGGCCAGGAACTGCCGCGGGGACGGGCAGGATTTGAAACGGGGCAGGCAGAACGAAATCCATTCGGGAGGCGATGGTGATTCTGCGGGAAGGTAGGAGTTGCGACGGAATCACTGAAACTAGGGTAGGGATATTTTCACCCATGGATTCTTGTGCAGGTAGGGTTAGAATATGCGTCGAAGTACTTTTTTAAGACTAAAAATCCAGTAAGGTTAAACCTGGCAGCAGAGAAGGGACAAGCATGTGTGGGTGCTTTTAAAATTGATGGTTCGTGTGCGCTACTTTTAGCGCATTTTTGGCAAACAATAGCTTTAGTGGCCATAATGATCCCTCTGACAGATTTCTCATGGCCAGATTTCATGCATTTGCTATGGGGTTGAGCTATGAGAGATATGCTTTGATTGCATTGAACGGACTTGGTTGTAACCATACGAGTGGCATCCTTTGATTCATGTAAGTTAATCACAATTTCTTCGTTATTTGGTATCTTCCACCATCATTTAGGAAAGCTAAGTATAAAAGGTGTAGCGTTTGAGCTTACCATATCTATTTCGAAGGGTATCATACTAGAAAAAAAAACATGTTTTGTGGAATTGTTCAATTATAGTGGATCTTTTGATATTATTCGCCATCGTTTGAGCCTTAGATGGCAATTCTTTCACTGGGTTTGACAAGTTTGTATGTCCCATAATATGTATCGGACTAGCAAGACCTATTTTTTTCCAGAAAACATTATGCTCATATGTTCTCCAGAATTTGTTGGAGTATGATACATCTAGCCAGATACGATACACATGTCATTGGGGACATCTATGCTCTTAGACGTTGTAATGGAGTGAGCATCATACAATTAGTTCGATAAATTAGGAGAGGTGGATTTAGTGATCTAGAGATGAAGAAAGAAAAGTGAAAACAAAGTGTTGAAATATAGGATGATATTTACAAACCATGGGCAAAGGTGTTGAGCGAAAGAAAATGAAGCATACAGAGAAATTTGATGAGACGCAGTGGCACAATACATAATCTTGGGTTTGAGAGACTTAACGATGGGTATAAAAATCTAGTTTGCAGAGTGCAGGAGCCATGCGAGAGCATGGAGTTAGAGAAGGGTACCTATAAAATGCTATAGTTGCATGTTCCAACTCTATATTCTGTATTGCTGACACCGCCTCAGCTCCAATTATGAGCTTCTCTTGTGTCTAGCTCTTGCTTCTACTCATGTTCTTGCTTCTGCTTTTGTGTTCTGGCTCTCGACCTTGTGCACTGTCACGAGCCGACGAGCAAGATACAAGAACGATGCAAGAAAATATGAAGAAACTATCCAATGTGTTACAAACCCCATGGAAGAGGCCAGATCTGGCTACCATGAACCCCCTAGGTTCCCCACTCCTCGAGTCCCCTGAACTCCCCACGCCAGAATCGCATTGATCCCTCGGATCAATCCTACTGCATAGTGCAGCCCCCAATCGTTCCTAGAACGATTCTCCATGGTGCTCCCTTTGAGATCCCTGATCTCTTATATAGGGTACCAACCCTTGTGGCATGCCGTCACACATATGCATGCATGCATATAGACTCTTGGCCTTCCTTATGCCACTCGTCCTTTAAACTTTTAACGCTTAGGTTTAATGGTCCCATATGACCTAGGGGCCAAGATATGTTTACAACATAAGACTTATGATCTAGGGCCTAACTTAAGTTCGTAACATTCCTCCCCCCTTTAAATCCTTGGTCCCCAAAGATGATGGGAGTATGTGTATTTTGAAACCCATTCCCTAGGTCACCCGGTGACCATGGTTTCACCATCTGGTCCATTTTGAAAACACTTCCCTAGATCACCTCGTGATCATGTTTTCATCTTCTCGTCCCTTCAGAAACCCGACCATGGTCTCATCCTCTAGTCCCTTCAGAAACCCCTTCCCTGGATCACCATGTGACCATGGTTTCATAGCTCATTGTGTTAGCCAACGTCCTACTTGTCATCCCTGATGCAAGTCTCTGAGTTTTCACTTTTAGGTAACTAACCTCATATTGACTTCACTAATCCTTCCGTGGTATCCACGGTTTTGAGTCAGGTGAGGATTTGATTGCATGTACTCTTCACTCTCCCATGTGGCCTCGGGAAGTGATTGATCTCGCCACAAGATCCAGTACTCTTATTGCGCAGCATCCGAATGCGAGTGTCTAGAATCGCCTCAGAAGTTACCTTAGAGCTAAGGGCTCGGAGTATTGTCACAATCTTTGGACAATATACTTATGAGGAAGAGGGTGCACTCCTAATCCAATCACAAGTTCTAACTCGATGCATATGTTGTCTTCCTTGACCCTTCCTAAGTCCAGCATATCGGGACATCTTTAACTAATGGCCTCAAGGTACTTACCTTGCCATTAGTATTATAATACCTAGTTGGAACCTTGCGTCTATTCTTCCATCAAGAACCCCAGGTTATTTATGACACATTTACCAACTCTTTAGACTAGAACGGAGGCCCAGTTTGCACCTTAGTTCACACTTAGTGCAACTAAGTACCTGATATTGGTCAGGTGGATTAACTAACCCATGTGAATTCAGTATTCTTGATCCTAGATCTAAGAATACTATGCTACAGAAGACCTTGCTTCTTACAAGCAATACAATGGTAATAACCATAGACCCCCCCCCCCCCTCTCCCCTCTCCCCCGGGATCTAATTAGAAGCAAGCTTCTAATAACTGTACTACTAACACTCTGATCTTTCATCATAGATTTTTTTCAACATTAACTCCAGGTTAATCCTTGCATTTTTGGAGACCTTGCTCCATAAATAGCCAAGACACCAATTATGGCTTAATCATGAATTTCCCTTGGATTCTTTATCACAACTCCCAGAGTTGATTCTCTTGCTCCAAGCATTATCAAGAATCCTTATATTCATGTATACTACTTTGATAACAAGTAGTAGTGGTTCATTCTCTACCCCTTTAGGGTCTCCATGGCATGCCTGGCCCTACCAGCATAACGCCATTTCTCTAGGAGGATTTCCTTCCTAAGTCTGACAACCTACATATCCTTATTATGGGAACCCTTTTCTCAACAATTTTGGGTTCCACATTCACATTCTAATTCGCGACCCACTTTCCTTAGGGAAACTTATAATAAGCAATTTACCTTCATCAAACATATCCTCGACCACCATGTGGTAAGTTTGATAATACTATTGCATTCCATCTTTCTTATTCTTTCTTGAGGCTAGGAATCCTTTTCCTCCCCCTTTAAAAAAAAAACAAGCAATCCTTTGCTTGTGGAAGTGAATTCTCAAGGCTATATATGTATCCAATTATAGCTTGCGACAGAACTTATTTATTACTCAGCTTGAATGATATATTTATAGGAGCTTTGGCCACTCTCTAAGCCTTTCTTATAAGAGTTTTAACTACTCCCTAAACTAACGTATGGTGGTGTTTCTAGTCAAACCTCACCAGAACCTAAATGCCTTGCCTTGCACGACTGAGTTATAGTCTATGCTTGTACTCTTTCTATAGAGACAAAGGTTCTAAATATCTTACTTTTTATCTTTATTGGCTTCCAAAGCCTAACACCCCAAGTAATACATCATCAAATTCAAAATTTGAGTTGCAACCCAAACCAACAAATTGGCATAAAACTATTTCTAGGTCTCTTACATGCTCAACTTGTGGGGTACTGTGATGCTTATGCCCTATTGCCTTCTAAAGATCATGACTTTAGTAGATTCCTCATCAAGGAACTACTCTCTCACTTGACATATGTCACTAGACTTTGTCATCCTTAGCTTTCAAATGATATTTTGAATGGGCGTCATCATCGATCTCCTAAAGACCTTAGCATCATCAGTGAAGCACCATTATGCTCCATCGATATATCAATCAATATGGCATTCTTCCATATAAAGGTTTGCTTGTTTTCTACCTAGTTACTTGGAGATGAGTTACTTGCTTAACAGTCTAAAAAACCCAACTATACAAAAAAAAAAATCATTTCATATTGAGTAAATATACACTCGACCATATACATTGAAAGACACAAAAGTGACTTGGTATTGACTTCAACTATTATTTGGACTCGACTGCTAT
>JAANSK020260573.1:0-12409 GCA_011763485.2 Isoetes engelmannii | reverse complement strand
CCAGCCTTATGAATGGGAGCCACCTTGCTAACCATCCATTCCTGCGGGAGTCCTTCTCTTATAGCCTGGTTAATTATCATAAAGGATGCACTCTAGAAATGCTATTTAATACATCTCAACGAATACAACAACAAAATCATAGAAAAACCATGTGAAAAAACGTATAAAAAGCTAAAAGTAACCCCCTATTATAGTGCTAGATATTGTGATTGAAGAACATTAATAGTGCACTGTATATGATTTAGGACAATGAAAGTAGAATGTAGTGGATCAAATTAGAAACTAATGAAACGATGAGTAGATGAAAAATACATTAACATGGCCTAAACTTGTCATTTGAAGATCTCTACTGCATAGGAGATTCACTATGCAATTCTTTTTGTGTTTTCGTTCTTGTCTGTTTTGACTTTAGTGTTTTCTCATTGAAAATTTTAACCTAGGCAGCGATTGGAGTTTTTAACCTAAACGGATAGCCTGTTACTAAGACATGAATTCCTTCTCAAAGTCAAATTCGAGTGGTGCTTATATGAATTCCTTCACAAAGTCAAATTCGAGTGGTGCTTATATGAATTGGGAATTATACATTTTGAATTCTAACCTTGTCTCGTTGGGGCACTCAAACAAATAGACAGTCATTAATATGCCATGTGAAGCAACAAACAACATTGTTTGTTATGTTGACAATGACAAAAGTCTGGTCAGAGAAGTTAGATGACACATTAATCCAAATCTAGTAAGAGGGCACATAAGAAGCAGATGGTCTCCAAACAAACATACACACACTATTTGCAGGTGTCCATGTGTTGTTGTAGACATGTTGAAAGTGACAAGGGGTGAGGAGGGGCACTAATGGGTAGTAGTGGCAACAGAATGGAGGGTAAATAACTTGTGAAAGTAAGGTTTATCCTTGATGTTCCGATGTGGCACAATCTCAACGGTTGGTGATTCCATTCCGTAATCTCCAACGGTCAAAATTCAGCCACGACCCATAACAAAGGTACGTCCCTAAATAAGCAAGACTAATATGAGCGGATAAGAAGGTTGTCATCAAAAATATTAATAGAATAAAATACAATTAATGGTCAGTAGGAGGACATTTTTGTCATGGAAGATGGCAATTGTGAGCAGGGTGAACAGAATGATATGAAATTTGCCTTTAAAAAGGAAATGTACAACAACATCTGTGCAGGTAAAGCTCCAAAATAGGTGAAAGGCACCCAACATGTGTTGAGGCAAATGAAAGAATATTGTTGCAGCCTATGAGTTGGAAAATTGTTTCTCTTGTACAGGTCCCACGGACTCCAATTGGCGTACGGGACTTGTACAAGAGAAACAATATGTACGGCCCAAGTGGGAGGATATTTTTGTCATTGAAGATGGCAATGGTGAGCAGGGTGAAGAAAGTGGTATGAAATTTGCTTTTAGCCATATGAAAGGATAGGAAAGGCCCAGCAACATCTGTGCAGGTTGGGTATCAGTTTTGCAGGGCTTTAAAGCATGGGTCTAACACCAGTGACCAGCATTTGTGTAGGTTAATAAACCTGCATTATCTCGTGGATCCAGTTCACCAGGTGCGTTAATAAACACACTCCTGGAAATGTTTTCACAACTAGGAGATTGGGTGATAGATGCTTTTTCGAGCTCTGGCACAACCCTGCTTGTTCTTTGAAGAAGGGTCGTAATTGTCTGACTGTTGAATATGATAGTGATTCTGTCAGCTTTATAAAGTCCAGGATATGTTCTTTACAGAACTTGCCTGACGAGAAACAAGAAGTTAGTTTGAATAAGGGAATGTTGGTGAAGCAATTTCAAGCAGTTCCGAACCACATATGCCTGCTACTGTCAACATCAATGACGTTGCCGAATATGCCGACCTTCAACTGGAAGAAGAAAAAAAAGAGTTGAAGAGGAGAAGCAGGCTTCAGATACAGATCAAGAACCAGATGATACCACCGGAAAATTCGGTGAACATGAAGAGGAATCTGAAGATGAACTTGCTCCAAAGGATGTTCCCTTGGATCTTTGGAAAAATCTATTGTATTTGAGTACAAAAAAAAAACTTTTATTTATTACTTGACTTGAATTTGCCACAAGGGTTAAAAAATATTTGTCCATGTCTATGCGCGATGTTTAGAACTTTAAATATTGGCCTAGAAGGCCTTTGTAACCTCATTTGCTGTTAACATGTTGGTTCTAGTTCATGTTGCGAGGGCACAACAGAAATGGGCGGTTTACAGGGGAGGGGCTGCGATCATTCGTGACCAGTGGCCTCAAGATCCATGGCTCGGGTATTCTTAGAGAAATCATGAAACATACTAAACTGTACACATGAAAGCATAGAAGTTTGATGTTTGCTGCTCCGGGATTTCGATCCTTCTGTTACTTGTTCAGTGGTTCTGTTTGAGGACTTCCCTGAGTGCTTTCCCTGAGCGTCGCCTTCCCTGAGCGCCTGGGCGCCTGGCACTCGGGCCTGATGGATGCGCCTATCTTCTGGCTTCATCGGGTGGAGGTTCAGCACATGCACAAGCCCGCACCAGTATCAGCACCTAGTTGTGAAGAGGTTACGGTTCAGGGAGCGTTTTGTGGAGGTTTGGTGATTATGTTTTTGTTCACGGGCTTCGGCCCATTTTTTTGTTTAGCTTGTTTGTTTGTTAGGACTTCGGTCCCTCTTCTGGTTCAGGACTTCGGTCCCCCCCTGTACTGTGTCGTCTCATAGGCCTCTGGCCACCGTGGACGTTAAAATATACTTCCTTCCTTCCTTCTTTATATTAATGTGTCTCTGTATATATGCGCATGGGCCAAGTACAATATAGTTTTTTTTTTTAGTATTAAAAAGTGCAAATTTGGTTTCTTACTTTTTTTTTTTTTTTCTCTTACGAAGGTTGGAGGGATGTCCAGCCCACCCGCCCTTAGCTGCCTCTGCATCCCTTTCAATCCTGCTACTACAGGGGGAGGCCTATTCCGACCTCTATACCCATTTCTTCACAGGAACTACTCCAAGGTCGGGGCCTAAGATAATCCCTCCACGTATGACTGCCCCGGCAACACGCGTAGGTACTGGAAGGTGCCCCAAGAGGAAACCCCAGTCTCCCACAGCGGGAGGACATCATACTACCTCCTGAAGAACTCGAACTTGCACATTGACGGCCTACAGGCCACTGGAAAATCTAGTACAAATTTGTTCCCGCGTCCCGCAGGAACCACATCATATGGCTCGGGATAACCCGGAACCAACATATGCCAAATCCCTAGTCACAAGTCACTCTTGACAACCAAGCGGAGCAATAACTGCCTCCGCCCTAGCGTACAAGGCAACAAGTGAACTAAGGGATCAATGGATGAGTAGGGGTCCATTAAAGAAAGTAACACCATGCTCACCCAACAATGCCAATGGCTCCCGAGGGAGCCATGAAAATTATACCAAGACGCTATTTTACACTAGACCGACTACTAGCTTTAACCCCGAGGACTATGACACAAACGCCAAACAAACAAGCAACAACCAAACCAATAAACCAATAAGGGACACACAAACAAAGGACGAATTAATGGCTGGAAGATCTGGAAACGAAAAAGCGAGACCGTTTAAAGTTTCAATTAGACACCCACCTTCTAAAATATTAGGACTCTCTAGATATTAAAAAAAAATTGATCACCTAAGCCTAAAAACCTTAACCAAAAAACATTAAAGGATATAAAGACACGTGTGTGTCTAAAAGAGGACCCATATGCGGATGCGTGAGTCCAAGAGAGGACAGAGCCTAGAAATCTTGACCAAAAAGCAACAAAGGATATAAGGACATGCGTGAGTCTAAAAGAAGACACGTATGAGGATGCGTGTGTGTCTAAGAGAGGACACAGATATCATGCACAAAAAAAAAAACACGTGGAAGAGAAGCTGCACCTATCAAAACAGACTAGAGAATTCCAGAAGAAAGCCAGTACCACCGAAGGCAAGAGCAAATGACCAAACAAAGACCAATAGATCCGACAAGCAAACAAATCAACCGAGAAAAACAATCAAACAAACTAAAACCAAATTACTAATTGATGATTCTGGCTGAGAGACTTATCTATTCCATGCTCTGGCTCTAGAACCCTGGAATCCTAGAGCAGCAGGCTTTAGAAGAAATGGCTATGGCCAAAAATCTTGTGGCTGTGGAAAAACAGAGGAGTTCTTGGGTTATGGGAATGGGAAGAAGCCGAGGTAATACCAGCAAGGATAAGGGCAAAAAACGAGGCACCAAGGATAAGGCAAAGAAGAATAAGTCTAGCAATAGTACAATCGGAGCTGGCCATGGCTCTGATAAAACCCAGGAACAATGTATTAATGAGAAGACAGAGTTGAAAATAGAGCCTGAGAAGGAGACAGAGGCTCTGCCGGATTTATAAAATGTTCCAGAATGCGAAGCAGCGAAAGAAGATGAGAAAGGAGATGAAGAAAAGCTTGAAAAGAGGGGATTAGGGCTCTCTGGACGATAACAGAATCTCAAGCAGGACGCACCTGTGGATTTTGGTGTGATCGCCAAAGAAGCCGCCTGCTTCCACCCTCTATGAAGCTCTTCACTTGTTTGATTTTCTTGGGAAGAGTGAGCTTCTTCACTACTTCAATCTTGTCTTCAGCAACTTGTATGCCATTAAAAATACTTCATGGCCTAATAGGAGAACAGACGCATCTCGAAAAACTGGTTGTTTTTTCGATCATCAGATTCGATGCTTCACAGAACTGGGGACAACGCGACTCCGGCACCGCCACCGCCATGGCCGAAAACGGCAGCCTAGAATGAATGGTTTCTTACTTTAAAATAAGTTAATTGTTTCTTTTGAAAATTGCTATTGTCGAAGTGCAAGCATATGTTCCTTTTTTAATAAATTAGGCCAGATGTACTGAAATTTGGGTTTTTACAAAAGAAATCTTTTTTTCTACGTATTTGCACTAATGGTCATTAGTGTGTTTGATCCGTCACCTTGTTTCAGTAGGAGGACATTTTTGTCATGGAAGATGGCAATTTGTGAGAAAGATGAACATAATGATATGAAATTTTCCTTTAGCTATATTAAAGGAAAGGTACAATAACATATGTGTAGGTACGCTCCAAAATAAGTGAAAGGCACCTAACATGGTGTTGAGGTAAATGAAAGAAAATTGTTGCAGCCTATGAGTTGGAAATAGAATTGGGTTGTTGGATCTTATGAAGGTAGTTGGCAGGAACTTGAATAGGCTGATCAAGAGAATGTGAAAGCATAGTAGTAGTAGCCGTAGCCTGAGAAGAAGGAATATCAGGTTGATCAGGAAGAAATGAACGCTACACTGAAAACCACATTGAAAGCTAGTGAACGCCTCCCTATCTAGAAAGAGACGGGCCAACTCAAAACCATTCACTAACTTAAGTTCCAACTTCTTATACCATGGTCCACTTTTGACCACAATACAATCCAAGATGGGAGAATCAACTGGCAAAGAGATACAAATCCTCAGGCCATTCATGATAGAGTTTGAGATATGAGTCCCAAGGCCATTAGCAATTGAAACCAGGAACTGATGATCCATACGATCTGGAGGAAGGTTAGGTGAGGAAAACTGGCAGGGTGTCCTTAATGCACGAACCATGTCTGGGGTAAAACCAGGAGAATAAAACTGGTACATCAGATACTCTCCACCAAGTGGATCTGTTCCTCTTGCCTCCGAAGAATCAACAACGTCACTATTATCAAACATGATTAAAACAAAATTCTTCGCCAAGAACTTAATGGACTGAAAAGGAGGGAGCTGAAGACGACGCAAATGAGGAGACAACCAAACACGAAACTGGAAAAAATCTAAAAAGCCACCAGTAAAATAGCCAAGAACCGCATAGGAGGTCAAGTTCTCAATACACTTAAGATGAGCTTCATGATCTACCTCCAGAGGCCTGAATCACATCCTACCAATCTGACCAATCCTACAGAGGCCTTATGAGCTTTCAAAGTATCTAAAATTGTAGAAAGCTCATCCACACACCCTTCAAATTTTACTTGGAAAGCAGTCAAAAGCCTCGCTGTTGTAGAAGGATTAGAAACATCCTTATAAAACCAGTCCCCAAAATGTTGATATGAAACCTTTCGCACTGAATCTGAAGACTTCCAAGCACCACCATTCACATGTGGCAGACAATTGGAAGCTTTACCTATTTGAGGCACATCCCCTTGATCATCAACTCCCTTACTCACCATGCCATGCAAGGGAGTGAAATCCGCACTATCAAGAACCCACGGGAGGCACCGTTGAAACAACCCTGAAACTCCAACCCCCTATGTTGCATCAGCTGGGGAGGGGGGGGGGGTCACACATCACCACAGTTGCAGCAGTCTCAACACTGTTTTGCCGCAACATGAGAAGAATTTGCACCTGCCTTCCTCATCACCACAAGAAAGGACAGAAAGCAGAAGCATCCAAATCTTGCCCCTTACCTGACAGCAAATCTTGACAATATGGATACTGCCGGAAAGTCCACAACACGAGCTTTGCAATGAGCCAAAGATCAATGAAAATCGAGTCCGGCGAGCAAACTACGGGCAAAAACGCCGGCAGCCCTAAGCGCCATAGTCATGAGCGTCCAACCCTAAGCGCCATCCTCACCATCATCAAAGCTTGACATTATGACTTTGAACTATATCAAAGGGATCAAAATAGACCATGCATCTACAACTAATGCTCCGCAAAGTCGGGCACCCATTACTAGTTTCTTGCTAGTTTAAAACGTTTCTTATTGCAAAAAATATATATTTATTTGTGTGCCTTGACTTTTCTTATGTTTCCCTCGCTCTCGCTCTCTAGGTTAATGGTGGTAGCGTGGCTATCATCTCACTCTATTTGTTCAGTAGGGATGATGGGTCGAAAAAACATATATGACCTCAAACTAGAGTGATTGAATTGAATTGTGATTGAAGAACATGAATAGTGCACTCTATATGATTTAGGACAATGAAACTAGAAAGTAATGGAGCAAATTAGAAACTAATGAAACGATGAGTAGATGAAAAATACATTAACATGGCTTACAACTTGTCATTTGAAGATCTCTATTGCATAGGAGATTCAATATGCAATTCTTTTTGTGTTTTAGCTCTTGTCTGTTTTGACTTTAGTGTTTTCTCATTGGAGTTTTTAACCTAGACGAATAGCATGTTACTAAGACATGAATTCCTTCTCAAACACACAAACGACTTTGCCTCTCGTAAAGCTAAGTTCGAGTGGTCCTTATATGAATTGGGAAACCTATATTATACATTTTGAATTCTAACCTTGTCTCGTTGGGGCACTCAAACAAGTAGACAGTCATTAATATGCCATGTGAAGCAACAAACAACATTGTTTGTTATGTTGACAATGACAAAAGTCTGGTCAGAGAATTTAGATGACATATTAATCCAAATCTAGTAAGAGGGCACATAAGAAGCAAATGGTCTCCAAACAAACATACACATACTGTTTGCATGTGTCCATGTGTTGTTGTAGACATGTTGAAAGTGACAAAGGTGCGGCGGGGGCATTAATGGGTAGTAAGGGCAACAGAATGGAGGGTAAATAAATGGTGAAAGTAAAGTTATCCTTGATGTGCCGATGTGGCACAATCTCAATGGTTGGTGATTCCATTCCATAATCTCCAACGGTCAAAATTCAGCCACGCCCATAACAAAGGTACATCCGTAAATAAGCAAGACTAATATGAGCGGATAAGAAGGTTGTCATCAAAAATATTAATAGAATAAAATACAATTAATGGACAGTAGGAGGACATTTTTGTCATGGAAGAGGGCAATTGTGAGCAGGGTGAACAGAATGATATGAAATTTGCCTTTAGCCATATTAAAGGAAAGGTACAACAACATCTGTGCAGGTAAAGCGCCAAAATAGGTGAAAGGCACCAACATGGTGTTGAGTTATTGCAGCCTATGAAGCCTATGAGTTGGAAATAGAATTGGGTTGTTGGATCCTATGAAGGTTGTAATCTAAAATCTATAGAATGGTGCAATTATGCAAGGAAAGACCAGAATAGAATAGAACTAATGGAGGGTGGGAGGACATTTTTGTCAATGAAGATGGCAATGGTGAGCAGGGTGAACAAAGTGGTATGAGATATGCCTTTAGCCATATGAAAGTCCAGCAACATCTGTGCAGGTTGGGTAACATCTGTCCAGCAACATCTGTGCAGGTTTTGCAGGACTTAAAGCATGGATCTAACACCAGTCACCAGCAGTGAAAGAAACTTGCTGTAATTAGTTGGAAATAGAATTGGGTTGTTGGATTCATACCATGAGGAATACAGTGATCATAAGGACATGCAATCCTGATGCTTGGGCCGCATATTCTGGGACATGTGTCACTTTGCTGGATTAAGTGTCTAACTGTGTAGTCAGTGGTCTATTTTGGAGTCAGGCAGATAAAAAGAGCAGAAAAAGGGAGCGTAATGGTACTTGTCCTCACCGACGTAGAATCGAAGCGTCGCCACCCCAAACATTTTTCCCTTTCAATCTGTAAAAAGCCCCTTCTCACTTCTTTCCCACGCAAATACCCTACCTGAAGACCATGTGAAAAGGACTGAAAGATTCATAGTGTACAGTCTCTCCACGAATCCAACCCCAAAATACAGTAGTGGATTCCCTCTCTACAGCAGGATTTAATCCAGCTCCAGGACTCTGTACCAGCAGTCGTGCCTTTTTCTCAAGATCTAACTGTATTAGTTACATTTTGCATCAAAATTAAATAACTGCTTTTCTTTGCTTTCCCTTTTTGCCCCTGGATCTAAGCGACCGTATCAATCCAGAACTACAGATTCCTGATCTGTTAATTCTGCCTTTCAGGATTTGATCAATCACTAAACATGATTTGTTTATCAGGATTTTCTATTCTGCCTCTTATCCAAACAGGATTCGTTAAACGACCCAGAAAAGCAGCCAGGTAGTTGAAGGGTAGAAGGGATCTTATATATTATCTAGAATTTTAGGAAGAGTAGATGAACAGCAAGCATAATCCTGAACAAAACAGAAAATAACCAGCAATGAAGGCAGGTTTTATGAAGCATTTAATTCAGGGAGGAAAAAAACAATGGGGAAATCTCATGCTGTCAGCATAATTGTCGATGGCCCTTCTGTCTTGCTAAGAAGGGCTTCCCGTGTATTTCCACTGTCACTATGTTAGAATCCGTATTGGGTTTTGTTCAGACAGTAGTACAAAGCCATTAACTTACTCCACATGTAGAAATAGTGATAGAGTTTGCTCACCGGAGTTTGTTTTTTGCAACCAAGGCGACAAACCAGTGGAGGCACGGATATTGATGCAGTTTTTTGTTAAAAAATTCGCATCCTATTGAAAACAAATAACGGAGCATAACATGGAAACTCTGAAATGCGGAATTCTGTTTATAAACTCCATTCAGTTTTATGTACTCACAAAATTTTTATCTACAGAGGCATAGGCTCTCTGACGATTGCCTGATGTAACCCATTGCTTTCTTAGGTGTCCAGCATCTGGAAAATTTCTTTGTCCACCAGACCCAGAAGTGTCTGTATATAGAAATTAAAACTGTGAATATGATTATCCAGCAGAGGTGAATAACTTAATTAATCTATCCGTTCCGTTCTTTCCATTCCATTCCGTTTGCAAAGTAATTGCCTCTTCAAACTCAACCTCAACCATGAACTCTGATTCTGTGATGCAGAGGATCTGGGCCGCTTGGAACCAATCTCTTTGATGCATCGAATTCAGCATGCCTTGCATATTCTACACTTCTTAAAATCCTTCCACATCCCCTGTAGAAACAGAACTGGGACACGACAGCGGGTTGCAGAGCTTTCCTCCCAATTAGCCAGTATGTCTTCTCCATGTCCTGTTCAATCAAAAACAAGAATCATATAATCAAGTCAGTTGTGTCAATTCGCCAAGCCCTTTTTCCCTTCTTTCTCAAAAAGATTTCCAGATACCCGACCTATGGCATTCCTTTGAAGCTAAAATTTAGTGCTTATAAGGTCTAAAAAATGCTCACGTTCTTCATTGGCAGAGCCTTTTCATTCTGATTCAAAGCGGTTGGCCTTGTTGATTCCCGGCCTGTTGAAAAACCTCAAATCAATATATCTTTAGAGCCGTGAAAGAAACTGCAATTAGATCTTAAGCTTAAAGGTAGGTATTACAAAATCCTATGCCTTAAAATCAAACAAAATTTGCCGAGACTTGCTACCTTCTTGCGGCAAAGCAAGAGCTATTTGAAGAAGAGCTCCCACGGCCAACAAAAGAATGAATACGCCACTCCAACGACAGAGCATGGTTTCTCACTACTTAAACACAGATCTGCAAATAAGTACGATTGATCAGGAAAAATATTCATGCAAAACTTTCTGGACAAGCTTAAAGGGCCAAAAATCTGCGCATTCTTACATCCTTTTTACATATTATAATAGATTTCGAGCATAGAAGCACATGCATTACCAGAAGCTGGAGATAATTTAGAGGATTTTCACGTTCTGCCGAAGAATTACAAATCCAAAGCTGCCAAGAACGCTGTGCCAAGATCAAATACTCCAGGAGAAGCCTGTGACGAGAGGAAGTAATCAAGAAACATAAGTATTTTGTAGAATTGCTTCGCAAATAGGGATTGAAGAAGCGGATTAAAGAACGGAAAGAAGAAATGAATCGAGAGGCCGGTGCAAAGAAGCAAAAGAAATATTTACCATATCCGCTTGCATAGATCAGAATTGAGAATTGTATGGGAAGGCCGGCATTGCAAGGATGGATATGGCGCCGGAGACAGAAAATGCTCACAAGTAGAACTGAACGGGATATAAATTACCGACAAATGGAAGTACTAATTTCCGGTAACATTTTCCGCCCACGTTCAAAGCTTTCACGGCAGTCCTTTTCCATTACGCCTGTTCTAAGACGATCCTTTCCATTACGCCCACGTGGCACTCTATTTTTCCATCTAACGGTCATGATGTTTCCAGGCCGTTATCAGCCACGAAGAAGGCTTCACTAGGAAATCCGGGACATGGCATGCCGTTAGGGTATGGACATCCGAGGCAAGGATGAAAAGGGACAAAGCCCAAAGGCATCAAAAGGGTTTAGAAAAATGAAGGCGGGAGTCTATGCTGCCGAAAAAACAGGGCAGAGGAAATTAGGCCATATTACAGGCATTTTTAAAAGCTGTAATTGGCTTATGCCTACGTGGTTAGGCCTGTGCCTACGTGGCATGTGTCTGTGCCTATGTGGCAGGGCCATAATTTCCTCTGCCCTATTTTTTTCGTAGGTAAATATTAAGGGGCAGGCCAATTCGCGGGGTGCGCGCCCTACGGGCTCGCTAGGCCCTTACCCCGCGCTCCAGGGGAGGCAGCAGTGGGGAATCTTGGAGGCCTGCCCCTTAACATTATCCCTATCGAAAATACGATACCGTCTGCAGCACATTCCCTCAAAGTTAGAGCCAGCAACTGTAGTGGCCAGGCCGAGCACTGGAATGGGTAGCAGAGGCAGATATCTATACCGTGGATCGAAATTTTCAGGTAAGGAATTATATACATGGCATAGTTCTTTACAATTCCACTATAAAGCTTCAACAAAGGGCAGAGGAACAATGTGTTCCAGCGAAAGATGGATCAATGGAAGATTAGAACTGGTCCAAAAAATTGGGTTTATACTATAAAAGAGGCAAGCTCTGTTGCTGCTGCAGTTCCACAAAGGCCTTGGGTATAGTTGCCTGTTATGGGCCTGCTTGGCAGTTTTGTTAATCTCTAGGCTAGTTTGAGTTCGCATACAATGTGCGGGACAAGAGGTCACATAGACAGAGAAAAAGGCATTCTGCTTTAACTTGACATCTCTAAGTTATAGTTTGATGTCTGCTTAGTCTTTCTAAGTTTATGTAATTGACCTTATGCAGCATTAGCAACTGGTTTGGCTTCCTTTTCAGACTCTAACATACGGATTCTAACAACGGTGTTGAACTAGACACATAGCTTGGATTAATGCTCTCACAACTCAAGAAGACTTGATACACTGGACTCTAGAAAGAAAGACTTCTGAAATGTTAAATACGGACTAGGTTAAAAGCACAAGCTTTATGTGTCTTTGCTCAAAATATGTGGAGTCTGCAGCATGTGGTTTGGGGAATAGATTTGTAATGGTTTTTGTGAAGGATTAGGAATCCAGTAAATAATCTTGATTGCTTCTCGTTGTATGCTTGACCTTAACTAAACAAGGTTGGATAGCATTAAACAGGATATCTACAGACATATAAACTGCACCATGTATTGGCAAGTAGCAATATGGATGACCATTGTTCAACCTGCACCATGTATTGGCAAGTAGCGTCTGATTGGTGCGTTCAACCTGTCCATTGGACTCGGGGTGATGCCCTGAAGAAAGATTGCGGTCCACACCCAA